>JABUQX010006821.1:0-7500 GCA_015478945.1 Trachelipus rathkii
ATAATTTACCTCATATAAATTTTGAGTATTAGAAATTATGACTTCAAAGTTAAGAGCATAATTTTTGTAAGCCACTTTCTGATGGGTGGAGGTTGGGGAAAGTGGATGGTAGGATGCAAAGCGAGTTGGGTCTTCGTCCCGCATCCTGAAACTTTCAACTTCATATAAAAGGCTCAAAACTCGCTATATATAATATATATATATATATATATATATATATATATATATATATATATAT
Source organism: Trachelipus rathkii (assembly GCA_015478945.1). Classification (NCBI taxonomy): domain Eukaryota; kingdom Metazoa; phylum Arthropoda; class Malacostraca; order Isopoda; family Trachelipodidae; genus Trachelipus; species Trachelipus rathkii. The sequence continues at coordinate 239 of JABUQX010006821.1, forward strand.
ATATATATATATAATATATTTATATATATTTTTGTAATATATATATATATATATATATATATAATATATATATATATATATATATATATATATATATTATATATATATATATATATATTATATATATATTGTGCAAACATCCGCATCCGCGGATGTAAAAAATCTTACATTCACATCCGCATCCGCGGATGTTAGAAATCTCACATCCGCACTCACATCCGCATCCGCGGATGTCAAAAATTTGACAATCGAATGCATCCTCAATATGATATATATATGATATATATATATATATATATATTATATATATATATTTATATATATATATTATTTATATATATATATATAATATATATATATATATATATATATTATATATATATATTATTTTAATTTATTTCAGCCTTACATTTTGTCCCCGCTTGAGCGGGAGTGGTGCCAGCCTCCCTCATTCACACCCCCCCTCATCTCGCCCTCACCCACCTCCTCCACCCCACTCTATCCCTCGCCAGCACCCTACCCTCTTCCTCCCCCATCCCTCCCTCCTCCAGCATCTCCTTTATTCCATCCATCCACCTCCTTCTTGGTCTCCCCCTTCCTCTCCTTCCTATCCCCTCCGCCTCCCAAACTCTTCTAACCACTCTCTGTTCCTCCATTCTCACTAAATGCCCATACCCATCTTAACATTCCCTTCTCCGCTCTTCCCACCAGACCATTCCTCCAATCACATCTCTCCCTCACCACCCTATTCCTAATCCTCTCCCTTCTGCTAACCCCACAAACCGCTCTCAACCCCTTCATCTCAAATACTTCCAACTTCTTCCTAGACCTGGCATTCAACCCCCACGTTTCACACCCATACAACACCGCTGGTACACAGATTTTTTCAAACATACTTATCTTAACTTTCTGTGATAGATCCCCCCCTTTCCATATTTCTCTCAGACCACTCAAAGCTCTCATTCCTTCTCTTTCTCTATGTTCTATCTCTTTCTTCATCCCTCCCCTCTTTCCATCCATCCCTAAATTTCTAAAAATCTTTACTTTTACCAAAACTACACCCCCTCCTCTAACCTCAAAAACCTCCTCATCTACACTCTCCTCCTCCTCAAACACTAACACTTTACTCTTACCTGGATTTATTTTGAGCCCCTTTTGTCCACACATTCTCTCAAACTCCTTCACCAAATACCTCAGCCCTTCCGCGTTCTTCGCCACTAGGGCAGTATCATCCGCAAACAGTATCATGTTCACTTCCCTTCTATCATTCCCATTCATCAATTCCACCCCCTCCCCTCCCTCACCATTCCTCTGCAAACACTCTCCATAAACAAATTGAATAGCCACGGCGACATTACACACCCCTGCCTCAATCCACACACCATCCCAAACATCTCACTCTCCCCTCCTAACACTCTCACACACATTCTACTATTCCTATAAAAAGCCCTAATACCTTTCCCTAAATTACCCCCCACCCCATTTTCCTCCAACACCCTCCACAATTCACCCCTATTCACTCTATCATATGCTTTCTCTAAATCTAGAAAACACCCATACACTTTCCCTTTCCTCTCTATACTTTTCTCCACAAGCATCTTTAGTGTAAACACTTGGTCCACACACCCTCTTCCCTCCCTAAATCCTCCTTGTTCTTCCCCCATTCTCCCCTCCGTTAAACCTCTTACTCTCTCAATCAGTATTCTTCCGTACACTTTCCCTACCACACCTTAATAATATATATATATATATATATATATATTATATTGGATTCATACATTCCATCCTATCCCATTTCCCTTTATATATCAGGGGATAACTTAAACAACCATCCTCCTCTATCCTGTGGTATACTCTACACCACTTCTTCTCCACATATATGTATATATAACTCATATTGTCGGCCATATTACCTCCTCACTCATCATATACTTCTACCTATGCAACATTTTTTCCTATTTATCTTCAATACTCCTACATCCAGTACAGCTATGCGAACTTCCTTTTTTTCGCTATTTATTCAATGGCTGCTATAATAAATTTCGCTCTCCAATTGGTATATTCATCCATATACCCCCCTCTTACCTCTCCCCATCTATATATCTTAACTTACATTATCCCATCCTCACGCGTCTTAACTCTGCATATTACTTTCCTTCTCCTACTATCCTATTCACTCCTATACGACTAATTCATATAATATATCACTAAATATATACTTATTCTACCCCATCTATAATCTTATCCTCTCACCCTATTTCTTCTCTCTATTCTACATTCCTCACATTCTACTCTCCCTTAATCCTCTCATCCCGCAACCTCCTTCTTTTACTATTTATTACTTTTTTTATTAATATTTCAAATTCCAGAATAATCTTATACTCCCTCGATTTAACTATACAATTTTATCACGTCACTTTTCTACACCATTTCCCTCTTTTTGTAATTCTATTCCTTAGCGCTCTCTTTTTTTTATCTACAAGAAGCGCAGCTTAATCCTTAGTGACTTGCTATGACATCTAATTGAGACATATCTTAATAAAATGTATGACCTCTTGCAGCACACTTCTTTATTGTTTATGCTTCTCTTATATACTCTATATGCCATTATCTCCTCTGTCACAAATGCCTGGTCAGACGTATTTTTTTTAATCCTTTTTCACCACCATTTCATTCTCTGCTACTTACACATTCGTCTTATTTCACATGTTAATTTTCTAATCTAATATTCATCATACATCCCTTTCTCCGTGTCTGCGCATTGCACCCTCTTATCAACTTTTTTTCTTCTACATTACTCCTTTGAACTAGTCGCGTTCTTATGCTCACATGGAGCTTCGTTCACTATCTCTTTCAAGTCCATCTCCTTCCACCCTCCACCTCCCAATGTCTCCAGTGCCCTACTCTTCACGTTTTCTACCCCCGTACGTCGCGTGCTGCCGACTTATTTCAGACCTTCTTCGCATCATAACTCCCTCTTACAGTCTCGCGACTGTTGTCTCCGAGTGCGCCACAATTTTTTCCCACGTTAGTAATTCTAGCTTTACATATTCAAACTTCTCGCCTCTTTTTCTCAAATATCCCTTTCTCATAACCGAATTTTTCTCACCATAAGTCTCATCTCTTCCCAACTAGGTTAGAGTGTGAGCTTTTGTTTATAACCCTTATGCCTAGCACCATCGAGATCAAATAGCTGGTAAATACATTCCGATATCTCTTTCTACTGCGACGACAACGTCGGCACGCAATTCTAATACTTTACATCTAGATAAACTTCTATGACCTCTTGTCTACTTTAATACGCTCATTTTACATCATAACACATAATTCTAGTTATCGGGACCTTAACCCCGCCGTTATCTATATCACTCTTTATCACCATGTATACTCACTTATTAGAATTTTTCACTTTTTTGTAATACACATAGTATTCCCCACTATATCTAATATTCTTCTTTCTGAACAGTTTACATATATTATATATATACATAACTCTTTAATCTAAAGTATCTTTCTCCAATTAGCAATTCCTCTCCTTACCATATATATACCAAATAGGTACCTATTATCTTCTACCTACTATACTATAATCCTAACTTCACTCCATTTCCTCAACTTATACCTTGCTAATATTCAAATATTCCCTCAAATAATATGATACATAAATTTTTTCATTATTAATACCGAAACTTTCCCAACACTCTAATTATATCAGTATTACTCTCCCAAAATCTTCTCTCTATCCTCCTCTCATCTGAATCCTATTCATACTAGGTGTGCCATTATTAGCTCACATTATAAAATACCCAACTATTTCCCCCCGATTTCACTTTTTACCTACACATTATCTACTTTAGAACTTCATCTTCTGGGTTTATAACATAACTCAAACTCCTCTCCTCACTTTATTCTCACACATCTTCCTTTCCTCTAATAACTATTCCCACACTCACTATAATCCCTCGCCCTCACTTACTCTATAATATAATCTATTCGATTTCACTCTATTAATCATGTGATATTCAATCCTCTATGTATTTTATCTAAATATACATCTGCTATCTTTAATCCCTTCAATCTTTAAGTTTCTGTTAATTTATATACTCTATAGCAACTTGCTACAATACCTCATTTTTTACTTCAAAATCATAACACTACCTATTACTATATATATCTTTCCTACCCTCTTTTCTAAATATCCTCGTATTTACCCCCTCTCACGTTCTAAATTATATATAACATACCCACCTAATTTACCTAATATATACTCTATACTCCCCATTATATATATATATATATATATATATCTACATATTTATTCTTTTCCCTACTTCTATCTTTAACTCAAATTATTCTTGCATCCTACCCATCCTATTTTCTTTGTGACCACTTAGGTATTACTTATCTCAAACACCTAATGGCCTGAATTAGCCCGGGGTTAAACACGTTTCGCTCCTCACCTTAAAATATCTAACTCTACTAATTATGATATTGATCCTATGTATACGTTACAAAATAATATATATGAATAATAAAATTATTAAGTCTACTTCTATAAAAGGTTCAATACTATACCCTCACCTATCAATGTTTATATCTTATTCCCTCTCCCTCGACCTCCTCTTCCTCCTTCCCGCCCCTTTCCCTTCTCCTCTCGCTCTTTCTCCCTTCCTTTTTCCTTATTCTTTTCCCCTTTTTTCTTTAATACAATTATAACTACATCCAACTTTCTTTCAAAATCCTCTAAGTATCATCGTTTCTAAAAATCTGTATCATATTTGTATACTTATTTATTAAAATTATTTACAGCCCCCAATATATACATACATATATTTGCCCATTTACTTTCCCTTTTCAATAGTGTTATACGATGCAATATCAATATAAAAATATAAAGTATAAATATTAACTATAATTCTTCTTAAGGTTACAAAATAGTTAAGTAATGCATACGAGAATTGGTGAATTATAATACAAGCATGAAAGAATCAATAATTATTTTCAATGCGTGATCCTTGGACGGAGCGAGAGAGAGAGACTAATGTTTTTCAAGAAACAATTCCTGGGTTTATCGAGATTTATTCTTCTTCGTTGCAAATATAAGCTACGATAAATTCAAGCTTTTAAAATAGATCGTAATATTCCGACAAGATATTCTTCACATATAACTTATCGGATTGAGAATGGTATTCACAAAGATTAGCACGAATACAATAGCTCTTTAAAATACAAAGTTTAAAACAACTATTTACTACACTTTTTCTGTGAGTGACGAATATGGAATATTGGTTATAGATTATATGTCAAATCACTTGCAAGATTTAACATTTACAGGAACACTTGATAATAAACTTCTTTATATATATATATATATATATATATATATATATATATATATATATATATATATATATATATATATATATATAAATAAAACTGTATAATATATATATAAATATATATTATATATATATATATATATATATAGTAATAATGTCTTTTGTTAAGAATAATGATCATTCCAAATGAAACAAGAACTTTTTTAATTAAACTTAACAAAAGAGTAATCATAAAATAATAATAATAATAATAATAATTAAAAAAAATTAAAAATAAAATGAAACAATTATTAATTCGTCTCAAATTTTGAAAAGAGACTAATTCTTCTTTGTGATTGGTTTCATCAAACTAATTTATATATATTATATATTATATATATATATTATATATATTTATATATATATATATATATATTATATAATATATATAATATATATATATATATACTATATATATATATATATATATATATATATATAAATTTCTCTTTTTTTATTTAAATACACGGTAATTTAAACAAATATGATTAGTAAATAATAATAATGAAAAGGTAATTAATAAATTTAATTTACCACAAAGATTATTGATAATGGAAAACACAATTATTGATATTTAAATGGAACTCTGTACTGCCTTACTTCTTCGCCAAGGTCTTAATAGAATTCTCGACTTAATGCCGTGCCGCCAAGATGGGGCCTCACATTTAATCACATTTAATTCACCTCTCTCATTGGTTAATCCTAATGCTTTTTTAATCAGTTTTGAAATGTATGACAACAGGCATAGCACTACTTTACGGACATTTATAAATGGTGCACGAGGAAGGTATGGAAGTCAGCCCCTTACAAAGTGCACAGATGTTTAGGCAGCATACGCCATTGCACACACTCAACATATTAGCTCGGGATGAATTACAATGTCCAGTATATATATATATATATATTATATATATATATATATATATATATATAATATATTATTATAATATATATATATATATATATATATATTATATATATATATTATATATATATATATATATATATATACAAGAAATGCTGAAGTAACGTGTTCTTCCTGGGTATTCAATTTGTTATAACTTTTAAAGTAATGTTTCAGTTACTATTCTCCTCCAAGCAAATTTATCTTGAGTAAATATATTTCCATCATCAATTCTTTCTTATTAATTGATTCTTTTCTCCGTCAAATCAATTACAACTAGGTACACTTCTTTCGTTACTACTTCCTACATTAGACATAAAATTTTCTTAGCCAATATCTGATCATTCATTCATTCTACTCATACGTCAATCATTCATTCTACTGATACCCATTCTCATCCCATCTCAGCAGAGCCTGATTTGCTTTTTCAACCAGAGATTTCTCCTAGCAACACATATCTTATTTCTACATTTCTCATCCTATCTCCTCTTTATACCCAGAAATGTTTGGGTAATCCTTTTTTTATTTTGAATTTAATACCACGTCTCATACCAATTCAGCACAGTTGAAATAAATATATACACTCAAAGATTTTCGTTTTTACTTTCCTAGATAAATTAACCTTTTTAAATATTTCTCAAGACTTTTTTAACGCGCTTCTATCCTTCACAACTTTATGATCAATCTCTTCTTTTATCTCATCTCCATAATTAAATACCAAAAGACTCTAGTTTCTGTTAGGCGTACTATTTCATCTCTATGTTTCCCAGCGCAAATTGACCTACCTGTTCTTTGACTTTTTTACAAATTTTCATAACTCTATATTTAGGAACACTCCATTAAACTCAAACATCAAATCACACCGTTTCTTTTGAAAAAGCATCCAACACAGAAACAAAATAATGATGATCTTCAGGTTATTATGTCCATACTCTTAACAACACTATCCATATAGGTATTAATTAACCATGGGAACGTAA
>JABUQX010006822.1:5000-36037 GCA_015478945.1 Trachelipus rathkii
ATATATATATATATATATATATATATATATATATATATATATATATATATATATATATTTATATATTTATATATATATATATATATATATATATATATATATATATATATATATATATATGGGGCTACACCCCCTTACTATAATAATTATGTATACCACCATTATAATGATAGAAATCTCTCGCTCTTCTATAAGTCATGTTGTTGGGGGGAAAAGTCTGTAACGAACTCATAATTTAGATTTCAAATCTTGTAAAGGCCAATCGCAAAAGCGATGCCTAGGAAAGACTTAGGGTTAAAGAATATTGGGAATAAGAGGCAGTCTGTGTCTTGAGTTAGAGAAGAGAAGACACGTGTGAGGGTGCCGGCGCGGCAAGCCGGCACCTTCAAATTATATTAAAATATTCCTTAATATACCGATTTTATTTGTAAACTTTTACTGTGATTCGTGAGAGACAATATCAATTGATTAAAACCCTAAGTTATAATAGAAGAAGGGGTAATTCTTGGCGCAGTGAAAAGCCAGCTAATTATTATTTGATTAACCTATCTCCATTACCTTGACGATCATTCCTGAAATTGTACTGTTTATTATCATAAAAATCTTTGACAATTGCTTGTGAAACCATTGAATTAACTAGTTTAAGAAAATAAAAAATAAGAAGTAATAATCATCTTTTATATCCCTTGTGTCTAATTAAATCAGTTGGCACAAAGTGGTAGACCCCAGACCAACCGAACATTATCAAACCCTAATTACCTTCTAATGGAACAGTCATCAAGATAACAAACGATAATTAAAAGTGAAAAAAAAGTGCTTAAAATAAAAAAAAAAAAAAAAACAGTGCAAGCAAAACTGGCGATCAAGAAAGAAAGACAACAAAATAAAAAATTCAGAGTCAAACAAGAGTGGAAGAAGAATCGGGAATCTTAAGCCTAAAATGGAGAAAATCACATTTCGAAACAAATGGAAAAAGTGGGGAAGAGGGACTTCAAAATTCCCCCACTCAACCCCCAACTTGACTTCAGCAATCGAACAGCAGAGAACCAATACCCAAAACCCAAGGAATCTCCTTCATGGTCAAAATCACATCTTCACTCTTTCTCGTACGGAGAACCGTTAGAATAAAAAAAAAAAAAAAAAAAAAAAAAAAGAAAGAGAAAGGAAGAAAACAACAATTTTTGAAAATTAATAAGAGTTTATGAAGCCATTATTTCTGTGTTAATTAATTATATATGGTGGTTATTAATAATAATAATAATAATAATAATAATAATAATAATAATAATAATAATAATAATAATAATAATAATAATAATAATAATAATAATAATAATAATAATAATAATAATAATAATAATAATAAATAAATAAATAAATAAATCGACTAAATTAAATCTTGGGTGAAAAGTGTTTTGTATTATTAAGCTAAATATATTTGTGAAAGCAAAGCATGTGGCTTAGGAAAGGATTTTACAGTGATTTTTGTTTCGGATAAGATAATGAATATTTATTCCTCTTTGATCTTGATGATACAATTTAAATTTTAAATAAAAATTATTATCGGGTTTGAATGTATCCCGCCAAAGAGCGATGAAAAAAAAATAATGGTAAATGGTAATAAAAAAAAATAATAATAAATTTTCTTGCCCGGGTATTTTATTTTAATAAGGGTTGTTAAATTAGGAGAGAGAGGAAATCATTTGTTTCTTGTTCAAACAAACAACGTAAATTCTGAATTGTCAAACTGCTTTTATTCAAAAATGAAGAGGGGAGGGAGAAGAATCTCCGTAAGAATTGCTTAAATAACTATGACGTCACGATATTTAACTACAAAAAAAAAAAATAATAATAATAATTTTAAAAATTTTATGATTAATGGCAATAAAAAAAAAAAAAAAAAAAAAAAAAAAAAAAAAAAAAAAAAAAAAAAAAAAAAAAAACTTTTCTTTAATTATTTGGGATAAACAAATTGAAGGAGTTTTAATACTAAATGATGTTTAAAAAAAAAAAAAAAAAAAAGTTGAACTAAAATTAAAAAGAAAATTAATTTTAAATAAATAAAAAAAAAAAAATTACTTTTAATTGATGATTTTTGTACTTATATTAGAAAAAAATAATAATAATAATAATAATAATAATTTTGAGTAAAAATATTATATGAAATATAGTTTCAAAAAAAAAAAAAAAAAATAAGGGGGGCTAACCCCCCTTACTATAATAATTATGTATACCACCATTGTAATGATAGAAATCTCTCGCTCTTCTATAAGTCATGCTGTTGGGGGAAAAGTCTGTAACGAACTTATAATTTAGATTTTAAATCTTGTAAAGGCCAATCGCAAAAGCGATGCCTAGGAAAGGTTCTTAGGGTTAAAGAATCTTGTGAATAAAGGGCAGTCTGTGTCTTGAGTTAGAGAAGAGAAGACACGCGTGAGGGTGCCGGCGCGGCAAGCCGGCACCTTCAAATTATATTAAAATATTCCTTAATATACCGATTTTATTTGTAAACTTTTACTGTGATTCGTGAGAGACAATATCAATTGATTAAAACCCTAAGTTATAATAGAAGAAGGGGTAATTCTTGGCGCAGTGAAAAGCCAGCTAATTATTATTTGATTAACCTATCTCCATTACCTTGACGATCATCCCTGAAATTGTACTGTTTATTATCATAAAAATCTTTGACAATTGCTTGTGAAACCATTGAATTAACTAGTTTAAGAAAATAAAAAAATAAGAAGTAATAATCATCTTTTATATTCCTAGTGTCTAACTAAATCTGTTGGCACAAAGTGGTAGACCCCAGACCAACCGAACATTATCAAACCCTAATTACCTTCTAATGGAACAGTCATCAAGATAACAAAAAAAAAAAAAAAAAAAAAAAAAGAATAAAAAAAAAAAAAAAAAAAAAAAAAAATTAGAAAAAAACTTGCGACGAAGAAACCAAGACAACAAAATAAAAAATTCAGAGTCAAACAAGAGTGGAAGAAGGATCGGGAATCTTAAGCCTAAAATGGAGAAAATCACATTTCGAAACAAATGGAAAAAGTGGGGAAGAGGGACTTCAAAATTCCCCCACTCAACCCCCAACTTGACTTCAGCAATCGAACAGCAGAGAACCAATACCCAAAACCCAAGGAATCTCCTTCATGGTCAAAATCACATCTTCACTCTTTCTCGTACGGAGAACCGTTAGAATAAAAAAAAAAAAAAAAAAAAAAAAAGAAAGAGAAAGGAAGAAAACAACAATTTTTGAAAATTAATAAGAGTTTATGAAGCCATTATTTCTGTGTTAATTAATTATATATGGTGGTTATTAATAATAATAATAATAATAATAATAATAATAATAATAATAATAATAATAATAATAATAATAATAATAATAATAATAATAATAATAATAATAATAATAATAATAATAATAATAAAAATAAATAAATAAATCGACTAAATTAAATCTTGGGTGAAAAGTGTTTTGTATTATTAAGCTAAATATATTTGTGAAAGCAAAGCATGTGGCTTAGGAAAGGATTTTACAGTGATTTTTGTTTCGGATAAGATAATGAATATTTATTCCTCTTTGATCTTGATGATACAATTTAAATTTTAAATAAAAATTATTATCGGGTTTGAATGTATCCCGCCAAAGAGTGATGAAAAAATGGTAAATGGTATTAATAAAAAAAAAAATAATAATAATAAATTTTCTTGCCCGGGTATTTTATTTTAATAAGGGTTGTTAAATTAGGAGAGAGAGAGGAAATCATTTGTTTCTTGTTCAAACAAACAACGTAAATTCTGAATTGTCAAACTGCTTTTATTCAAAAATGAAGAGGGGAGGGAGAAGAATCTCCGTAAGAATTGCTTAAATAACTATGACGTCACGATATTTAACTAAAAAAAAAAATAAAAATTAAAATTTTGAAAACTTTTATGATTAATTACAATTAAAAATAATAATACTACTAATAACACACACACACACACACACACAAAAAAACTTTTTTTTTAATTATTTGGGATAAACAAATTGAAGGAGTTTTAAAACTAAATGATGTTTAAAAAAAAAAAAAAAAAGTTGGACCAGATTAAAATGAGAATTAATTATTAATTAATACGAGTATACAGTTACTTTTAATTGATGATTTTTGTACTTATATTAGAAAAATAATAATAATAATAATAATAATAATAATACACTTGAGTAAAAATATTATATGAAATATAGTTTCAAAAAAAAAAAAAACGTGTATGGGGCTAACCCCTACTATAATAATTATGTATTCACCACATAATGATAGAAATCTCTGCTCTTCTATAAGTCATGCTGTTGGGGGAAAGTCTGTAACGAACTTATAATTTAGATTTTAAATCTTGTAAAGGCCAATCGCAAAAGCGATGCCTAGGAAAGGTTCTTAGGGTTAAAGAATCTTGTGAATAAAGGGCAGTCTGTGTCTTGAGTTAGAGAAGAGAAGACACGCGTGAGGGTGCCGGCACGGCAAGCCGGCACCTTCAAATTATATTAAAATATTCCTTAATATACCGATTTTATTTGTAAACTTTTACTGTGATTCGTGAGAGACAATATCAATTGATTAAAACCCTAAGTTATAATAGAAGAAGGGGTAATTCTTGGCGCAGTGAAAAGCCAGCTAATTATTATTTGATTAACCTATCTCCATTACCTTGACGATCATCCCTGAAATTGTACTGTTTATTATCATAAAAATCTTTGACAATTGCTTGTGAAACCATTGAATTAACTAGTTTAAGAAAATAAAAAATAAGAAGTAATAATCATCTTTTATATTCCTAGTGTCTAACTAAATCTGTTAGCACATATATATATATATATATATATATATATATATATATATATATATATATATATATACGATATATATATATATATATATACATATTATTATATATATATATATTACATATATATATATAGTTATATATTATTATATATATATATATATATATATTATATATTATATTACATATATTATATATATTATATATATATATATATAAATATATGCTATATTATTATACATATTATATTACATGTTATTATTATTAGTTGAGTTAGTTATGAAAGATATATATATATTTATATATATATATATAAATATATATATATATATATATATATATATATATATATATATATATTATATATATATATATATATATATATATATATATATATATATATATTAGTGATGAAACGAGTCCACATTTTAAGGTAAGTCCGTGGTCGGATTTTATACCGAGTCAAAATTCAAGTTCAAGTCAAACCGAATTCAAAAAATTTTATATTAAAAATATAATACATTGTTGTCGCAGTTGGACCATATAAAGAAGGATCTCTTCCCGTGGGTGCGAGGGATTGGAAACCCCCCTTTGTCCACGATTTTCTCTTCGCGTGGGTGCAAGGGGTTGGAAGCCATTCTGTCCACGATTTTCTCTTCGCGTGGGTACAAGGGGTTGGAAGCTCATTCTGTCCACGATTTTCTCAACGCGTGGGTGTAAGGGATTGGAAGCCCATTATGTCCACGATTTTCTCTTCGCTTGGGTGCAAGGTGTTGGAAGCCAATTCTGTCCACGATTTTCTCATCTCGTGGGTACAAAAGGGGTTGGAAAACAACCTTTGTCCCCTGTTTTTCTTCGCATAAGTGCAAGGGGTTGGAAACTTCCATTCTGTCCACTACATTTTCTGCATGGTGCAAGAGTTGGTGGAAGCCTATTCTATACACGATTTTCTCTTCGCATGAGTGCAAAGGGTTAGAAGTCCATTCTGTCCACGATTTTCTCTTCGTCTGGGTGCGAGGGGTTGGAAGTCCATTCTGTCCACGATTTTCTCTTCACGTGGGTGCAAGGTTGGAAGCCCACTCTTGTCCACGATTTTCTTCGCGTGGTTACAAAGGGATGGAAACGTCGTTTGTATACGATTTTCTTCGGTGGGTGCAAAGGGCTGGAAGCCCATTCTGTCCATCACGATTTTCTATTCGCGTGGGTGCAAGGGATTGGAAGCCCATTCTCAGTCTCACGATTTTCTCTGCGTGAGCAATAAAGGGTTGGAAACACCTTTTCCACGTGATTTTCTTCGCGCGGGTGCTATGTTCACTCTTTTCCACGATTTTCTCTTCGCGCAGTCGTAACAATGATTTTCCTTCTGGTATTGTAAAGGGCTGGAAACCCCGCCTTATCCACGAAATGATTTTCTCGCATGGGTGCAGGTTTAAACCCTTTTCTCCAATGATTTTCTTCAAGGCCGTTATAAGGGGTTGGAAACGCCTTCGTCCACGATTTTGTTTTTTCGCGTGGGTAAGGTAAAGCTGAAATCCCTTGCACACGATTTTATCTTCGCGTAGTTAGAAGGGGTTGGAAATCGTCTGTCCACTATTATTTTCTCTTCGTGATGAGTGCAAGGGGTTGGAAACCCCATTTTTCACGGTTTTCTTAATCCACGATTTTTCTAAGCGGATGCAAAGGGCTGGAAACCGCTTTTGTCCACGATTTCTCTTCGCTGGTTATAGGGGTTGGAAATCATATTTGGACACGATTTTCTCCGCGGTGGGGTGTAAGAGGTTGGAAACTGCCTTTGTCCAAGATTTGCTCTTTGTGAGGATATAAGGGTTGGAAAACCAATTTCTACTGATTTTCTCTATGAGTGGGTGCAAGGGGTTGAAAATCATGCTGACCACGATCGCAAACCGCTTTTGTCCATGATTTTTATTCGCGTGGGTGCAAGATGTTATAAACTGACTTTCTCAATGACTTTCTCGTCGCGTAGGTGAAAGAAGTTGGAAACCGCCCTTGTCCACGATTTTCTCTTTGTGTGGTTGCAAGGGTTGGAAAATCCCATTGCCCACGATTTGCTCTTCGCTTGGGTGCATGGGGTTGGAAATCGCTTTTGTCCACGATTTTCTATTTGAGTGGGTACAATGGATTGGAAACTCAATTTGGTCCACGATTTTCTTTTCGCGTGGTTGTAAAGGGTTGAAAACCATCTTTGTCCATGATTTTCATTTCGCGTGCGTACAAGAGGTTGGAAACCACCTTTGCCGACTATTTTCAATTTGCACGGCTAATGGGAATAATTGGAATACACAGAAAGCGACTGAAAAATAAGAATCAGCCATTACAAGGACTTCAACCCAAAATATTCTGGAAAAATACACTGTATAATTCCATATTGTATTAGATGTCATAACGAAAATCGACCGGAAATCAATGTTAACAGTTACAGAGGCAATCCCTCACTATCCTAAAATTTTGCAAGATGGCACTTACACAGTTGCAGCTTTGCCTCACATTCAAGTGAGGGTTGAGCCCTTATTTTCAGATTTAAAAAAAAAAATAAATAAAATCGAATCTAAGGACATCGTTAGTAGTATCCAACAGATTAGGAATGTGGGCTAGAAGTGACGTCACAGACCAGCCAGCTGGCTCAGCTGGTTCTAGCATTTCTAGCATGGCATATCCTACATCACAGAATATACCCGAGTCTGGGTTCGATCCCTATGTTATAAGGTATATGGAATCGATTCCCGTGGTTTATAACGGGATCGTGGCACTCCTACCATAGTTTAGTACCCCGCCCCCTTTTCTAATGCTTCTAGTATGGTATTTCGTATGTCACGGAATAAACCCGATATAGGTATCGATTAGTATATAATCGATACTGCTGAATCGATTTCCGTGGTTTATAACGGTATCGAATCACTCCTACCATGGTTTAGTATTAGATAGTACCCCTATCCCCCTTTTCTAATGGGCCTATGCAACTTTTTTGTTTCTCTAGCTACAGAGCCGAGCTTGATGTTGACTAGTATGTTTTGAGGTATGCTCGTTTTAACCGTTGAGGTTTTAGAACGCATCAACACGGGTTTTGCTTGGTCGGCTTACCCTTCGTCCAAAACATATCATGACGGGTGTCAAACAGGGGTCAAACGTCCCAAAATGAGATTCCCGTGGTTACTCTTCCGAACGCCAGAGTCCCCAAGGCCCCAGCGTGGGGTCATTTATATGGTTTAATTCGGCCTCGAATGAATCCAAAAGCCAAACCCTAGCAACGGAGGTGTTAAAGACATCGTATCCTCTTCAAACTTGGTATGCCATCTTTATATGGATCAACATCGTTGTATCCATTGTTTCATTCCGCTACGTCCATGTGGGAAAGGGGGGTGCTGGCCCCCAGAACTTAAAAATGGATTTAGAAGGTTGAAATTTGGTGAGCGTATAGAAGAGAATGATTGAATTAGAATGGCTATGTTAAATTAAATGGCGAAGCATATGGGCCGGAGCCGGAGCCGATTGCCGAGCCAGCTTGGAAAAACATAAGAAACATACCTTAGCAACTGGTGAGTTAGAGATATCGTATCCTCTTCAAGTTTGGCATACCTTCTTTATATGCGGTAACATAGTCATAGACGCTGTTTCGTGACACTACGCACATGGGGAAGGGGTGCAGCTCCCTCAAAACCTTAAAATGGACTTAGAAGGCTGAAATTTGGTGAGCGTAAAGAAGAGAATGAGTGAAATAGAATGCCGGTGTTAAATTAAGTGCCGGACCATATGAGCTGAAGCCTGAGATCGTGACGGCGGAGCCAGATTGGGATTCTGGCTCCAACCACATATTAGGACAAATGAGATGTCTATATCTATGTTTTCAATAGTGTAGAACTCATTTTTGAGGGTTTTAGAACCCAAAAAATTAGTTTAAAGACCCCCAGGATGGGATCTCCTGAAAAAAGAAGATAAACTTAGAAGAAGACGAAGGAAGATGGAGGTAGGAAAAAGAAAAAGAAAGAAAAAAGAAGTCTCATACAACGGATCAAATGAGTGATTGTAGGTGTTTGAACCAACACCGGTGCGGGACCGGTGCTGTGCCGAATTAGTAAATATGTACTTAGCACCATAATATTGGGGTCCTTATACAGGTTTCTGATGGCGTAGAACATGAATAACATAGTTTCAGTACTCTCAAAAGAGTCTGAGGACCCCAAGGAGGGGTCCTCGCTGAAAAAAAAGAAGAAAAATCACAGAGTGCGTATCCGAGGAAGACGGTTTCTACTCTCTAAATGTTTATGTGAAGGCCAAAGGGTGTGCGCCCGCAGGCGCGCCCCGACGTTGAACCGACGCGTGCGCCCTCGGGAGTAATATTACCGTGCGAACGCGAAAATATTTTGTAGTTCTGACGTTAATGTTAATTGTTTTAATAAAGTGTTTACACCGTTTTGTATTTTCTTTTCAAGCAATACGTTTTCTACACTATGAGTCAACCATTTTATTTCATACTTAAGCATTCTTAATTTTATTTATACAAAACACTGGTTCATTATTAATTTTTTTTAATAAAAAAACAGGTTTTTATCGACCATAAAGCTATAACTCAATAAGGCAGTAGCGCAAATAACCCCACAGGGGCCCCTCCCCTCACCCCGGCTATGCGCTTTGTCTTTACGGCTTTAATGCTATACTGTAACGCTTTACTGCTTAAATCCTATCTGAAACACACACACATTTTAGTAAAAACTAAATTCATTGTTTATTAAACTTTGGAATATATTAATATATATATATATAATATATATATTATATTTATATATATATATATATATATATTATATATATATATTATAATATATATAATATATATATATAATATATATTTATTATATATATATATATTATATATATATATATATATATATTATAATATAATATTATATATATATATAATATATTATATGTATATATAATATATATATATATATATAATATATTATAATATATATATATATATATATATAATATATATATATGCTTTCAAAGTGGAAATTACATTATAGATCAAACATTTGAACAGATTGGACGTGGGTAAATTCATTTTCCGAAGTCCTGCTACATGTCTTGTAACAGGACCCACAGGATGTGGGAAAACATTTCTGTTATTAAATATTTTAAAGAAACTGATAATTTTTCAGGTACAAATAAACCATTAAATATATTATGGTGCTACAAGGTTTATCAGTGGAAACATTTACAGAAATATTATAGATGTAATTCAGTTTCATGAGGGAATATACGAAATCACTTGAAAATATTCAAGGTCATAAAATTATTGTATTAGATTATTTAATGCATAAGTTGAATGAAGACATAGCTGAACGTTCACTGTATATTAACACCACTTAAATATTTCTGTATTTTTCATCATCCAGAACATTTTTATCAGAATAAGTATATGAGAGATGTATCTTTAAACAGCCAATTTTTACTGCTGCTTTGGCAAGGAAGAGATGTGAGTCAGATCAATGTACTAGCCTCTCAAATGTTTCTCCTACAACGTAAAAACTTCTTAAAGGTATATAAAGAAGTTACCTCGAAACCTTATGGTTATTTAATGTGTGAACATCACCCTAAAAGCACGTATAGAGTTCTGCTTTGTTCCAACATTCTACCCTTAGAAATTGAAAACTGTAATACATAACTGATTAATGGCATCTAGTTGAAAGTATTTACCCAATCTTATAAAAAAAATTTTAAAAAATCTGAAAGAAAGTTGAAAACGTAAACTAATCTGCGAGGATGAGAAATTCATCTAAATGTATAGCCGAAGTATGTCTAATCTTATAAAAGGAAATGTTTCTCTTAACAGGCCTCAAAGGTGAAGCTTCGCCGTCATAGAACATCATTAAAAAACCTCTCCCTTAACATAAAAATCTGAAAAATAAATGAAATTACTGCAGAAAGGCGGTGGGTAATTCCTAACCTGATTCTTTTTCCGTCATAGGCTCCTTTGATAAACTAAAAGTGGATACCTAATATTGAAAGAAGGTTGCTGTTTGTGTCGTATAACGAGTATGAAGAAAATGAGTGTAAAAATAATAATAATAATAATAATAATAATAATAATAATAATAATAATAATAATAATAATAATAATAATAATAATAATAATAATAATAATAATAATAATAATAATAATAATAATAATAATAAATAATAATAATAAATAATAATAAATAATATAATAATAATAATAATAATAATAATAAATAATAATAATAATAATAATAATAATAATAATAATAATCATAATAATAATAATAATAATAATAATAATAATAATAATAATAATAATAATAATAATAATAATATAATAATAATAAACATCCACCATGCAAAATCCCTCTCCACAGTCTCATCAACCACAACCTCACATAGTTTAGCTATCCCCACACCCTGCATCGGTCTTACAATCTCTACCAAATCATCAACAGTTACATCAACAGACTCCTTATAAGACTCCTTGAAGAAATTATAATGGATGATGATAGATATCCAAAATTGATTTTCACGGATAGGGGTAGCGAATTTCTAGGGGGAGAGTTTCAATTATTACTGAATACGATATAGGATATTTTAACATATTTTCCCTAAATAAAGCTGCTATTGTAGAAAGAGTTCAGCGCATGATAAAAGAACGAATGCATAGATACTTTACTAAAATGAACACTTTTAAGTATATTGACATACTGGACGACCTATCTTATTCTTATAGCAGATCTTTCCATAAAACTATAAAGACAACTTCTTTAGAAACGCTTAAGATAAAACCTGTGTTACAACAGAACCCTAGAGGGGGAAAAATTAAAGATAAATCCAGCATAAACGTGAATGATTATATAAGAGTGTCTAGAGCTGATAACAGGTTTAGAAAAGGATATGAAGCTGGGTGGTCTAGAGAAGTTTTTATAGTAGATAGTATAAGGGATTTTCCTATTGAAGGTCTGAAATTATATTATCTCAAAGGCTTAGATGGAGAATCCATAAAAGGAGGATTTTATAAACAAGAAATACAGAAAATACCCTTCGATCCTGAGAGTAATGTATATAAAATAGAAAAAATATTAGATTCAAAGGGAAAGGATAAAAATAAGCTGTATCTAGTGAAATGAGTGGGCTATCCTGCCAAGTTTAATTCATATATAAAAAATAGTGAAATCAAGAAACATTAATCAGTTGCCATTGTAATCATGGAGAGTGTAGATCATTTCTATTTAACTCTGCCATCTTCGGCATCTTTGGATCTACATCCTCATAATAAAGTCTCAGATTTCACTACAGAGCTAATGAATCCTATACAGTTTGAAAGAGGGATGTACGAAGTAGGGCTATGTGAGATGATATTAAATACAGACAGAGAATATTCCTCACAACCTATACTGGATGTTGGTATACAGGAGTGTAGATTGTGTTGAAACTATATTAGAAGTGACAAACACGGGTGATCTGAAACGGGTGACAATGGATGGAATAGAATACTTCTATGAAAAATATGTCCTGAGGAAGGCCTATTTTAAATCGGTACCTGCTATTTTTAGTTATTTAAATAAACTCTTTGCCGCGAGTAATATGTGCAAGGATATGGTCTACAACACTGATATGCGTGCCTATGAAGATGAAGTATTAATATCGTTAAGATCAAAAGCTGGTGTAAACCTTCGAGACCGTAATGTGTTTTTTTCTCAGGCGATCAGCATGGCAGCGTAAACATGTCTATGAACGTAATGCAATGTTAGATATCCTTCATGTTATCCCTACTATGCTGAAAAGGGTCATAGTTTCTGTGGAGAACCCTTCTTTCCCTCGTAGTCATTTGGTATAAGAAGACCGAGCACTGCATTATACATACAAATATCCCCTCAGAGGTGCTCGACCACCCAGGTATGGCATATGGTTACACCAATATAGTTGAACATTATTATGTGGATAAACTCAGATTTATTTTACTATGATAATTTAGAATGAGTTACTTCAGTATGGAAGATATAACAATTTTCTTATTGAGCGTGTCTTTTATTGGTCTATTTTTGTTAATATGGTTTAGTGATAAAGGTGTCTTAACATTTTTTTTAATTTGAAGGCGGTATAAAGCGTGATTATATTTTGTTAATAATAAATTTCACAGACTCTTTAAAAAAAAGTATATTTCGTCACTCTATAAGTACATCTATGAGTAGCCAGTATCGATGATATTTTTCTATTAACCGGCATTCGATTACTTTTTTTTTTTATATAATGAAATTTCGATATGCTCTTGATTTTAATACAAATCTTGTCTAGTCTTAGTTCGTAGCTTATAGCGCTATAAGTATTGGGTTTCATGTTTATCGACCTATACAGGTCTATAAATAGTCGCACATAGACTTAGTTTTTAGGTCGTATATTTTTCTGTATAATTCATATTCTCACCATTTTTTGATGCGCACAGGAGTTTATTTATTATCAGTACATTGAGCTCTATGCGCAGTGTTATATAGAGATTTTTTTACCGACATTATGGACATAATCATGTGTATAGTGGCATCAGATAGATCAGAGGGAGTTGTGATCTTTTCGGACATTAGCCCTAGGGTGGGTGTAACGGGGAGTACGGTTTCTTAAGGGACAATGTAAGCCTAATGCGCATGGATTTGTGAGTTTTTATTTTTCGAAATACATACGTTCTGATGTTATCATGTATACTAATTTTTTCGAACATAGTCCTAGAGATTGCGCAGGGTTTACTTCTGACATAAAGCTATGTTCACAGTAAAGCTAGTTTATTTTTCACGACATACGTCTTTTGACTCGATGAATTAGATTTGTTTATTATTCAAATTATTTACGACACATTAAGTCTATTTTATCGTGTCATAGGTTATTTGCGAGTTGTATTTTCACGAAATATAATAGGTCTATATGTCTGATTTTCTAGATGGTTTTGAGGTTTTCCTGTCATTAAGACTAACTGTTTGTCCAGAGGTGTTTATGTTATTTTTCGCATAAAGTCTATATTCTGTGCAGTGTGTGTGGGTTGTTTTATTGAGTACATAGAGCCTATGCGGCTCGGTATGTGATTCGTATGTTCGACATGAGATCTAGTTTAAGCTGCATTAATGTGATTAAATATACTTAATATATCATTTACTGGACATTTTTGATAATGCGTCTGGTGAAACTGTTTTTCATTTGTGTGCAATCAAAGATCGCGCGGTGTAGCTGAGTTGATTTTTCGGACCAATGAAGCACTTTATGATCACTGCTATGTGTTCGTATTTTTTCGGACACTAAGTCTATGACCTAGGGATGGTTAATATTGTATTTTTCAGGACATAAAGCTACTACTCGCAGTAAGTTGTATGTTTGCGATCATAAGGTGCCCATGCGCTGGTGATTCGTTTTAATTCCGAACATAGTCCTTGTTGCGCTGTTTCAGTGTCTTTGTTCAAAACATAAGTACTATATTGTAGCAAACGGCATAGTGCTTGTTCTTTCAACATAGTGCATTTTGCTGTCAGTTTAAAATGGTTTATTTTTCGACATAGCTTGATGCACAAGACAGTTAGGTACAATTTTTGCACGAACATTGTCCTTATAGCACGCAGAGATATTATGTAATTTTTCACATAGTCCTATCGCAATTGAGAGAAAAATTATATGTTTTGGTGAAACAAGTGTGTAGTCGCTGGTGCGTAAGAGTATGTTTTTTGTTTTTTATCGAAACACTAGCATAGTGTTGGGCGGGGTGACTGTTTTTCACCGACATAGTTCTTATGCCTGTCTAACGTCGTTTTGAGTTTTCGACTATAAAGTAGTTGCCCTGAGGAGCGCAGTTAAATGTGTTTTTTCGGACAATAGTTATCTATATGTCGCGAGTTTTATGGTGTTTACGCGACATTACGTACATTATTCGTGGCATATGTGTAGTATTATTTCGATCGATTAATGTCTACTTCACGAGTGGCGTTTTCGGATCCCAGTTAGGCTAACTATCGCGACAGTTTAGATTTTATTATTTTCGCTACTATTAGTATGTTATGGCCACGGTTTATGCGGTTGTTTGTACTTTATGTCTTTCGTATACATTAATGTCTATATGCTGTAGCAGTGTTATGTTTATAATCTTTTCGACTATCCTATTGCTAGCAAGTTGTATTTTATGTGCTTTTCCGAGACATATTGTCGCATTGAATGTACGCATTAGTATGTTTTGAGTTTTTCCCGACATATGATCTAAAGATGCTGCAAGTGTTTATTTCTTCTTCTTCGTAAAATCAGGTAGTTCTATTATGCGGCAAAGGAGTTTGTTTTTCGCATAGCTATTGCGGTGGCTCAGTGTAATTATGACTACCAATGACATTAGTTCTCTGTGCGCAGTGGCTGATAATTTTATTCGACAGGTAAGTCTACAGAATTGGTAGCATGCTAAGTTTGTTTTTATGTTAGACATATGTCCTAAATGTGACGGAGTGATCTAATGAGAGTTTTTTCGACAGTAGTGCTGGAGTGCGCGGTGTTTAATTTGTGGGTGTGCAGGATGAGCATGTGATGTTCGGTATGTACATGTGGGTTTTTTTTGAGACAAAAATAAGATTTACCTTGCCGCGAGTTTACTTATGTTGTATTATACTCTTTTCTCATAGCATTGTGCGCGCATTCTCTATTCATACATATCTAGCGAATCACACAGCGAATTTGTTCTTTCCTACATATCAAAATGGTATCAACTCCAATTCAAAAAGCATACCAAATCTGAGAATGAGAAGGCTTGCTGATTTTTTTCCAAAAGTATCCCGACATGAAACATGTAACACGATCCTTTATTCAGGAGAGGATATATATTGGCTAGCCACTCATTTGCATATAGTCTTTGCGTTTGACTTGAGTGTACCTCTTAGGTTTAAAAAAGGGGACACACTAATAAGAAAGCATTAAACTTATCTTGCTCTGTTGTATTAAACCATGCTATTTCCTATAAAGAGATTGAGTGAAATTCACGGTTGATGAGGGACTCCTCCCAACCTTTTTATGTCCTGTGAATCGACTAGAGTTATAGTTTGTAAAAAAACTTATGACAAGAGTATATTTGAAAATGAGAGTGAACATACAAGTTCATTGTTGAGAATGTATTGTAAACATGAGAGTCTCACAGAACTCATCATTGGAAAACTTAGAATAAATTATTAATCGGTTAAGGCTGAATATACGAAAAGTTTGTAACCAAAGACCACCCATTCATCTTGGAACCGAAAAAACTTACGCAGAGCTAGCGTGATGATAGGTATTACCCCATATTTTTGAGAGAATTGGATAGAAGCCCTTCAACTTGTCGTGTAACATGTAAGAACACTAGTATTGGTTATTACTGATTGTGTCTAAAATTTGTCGAGAGAAAACGTGTCATCTTGTATAGTCATCTTCTATACCCAGAGAAGTAGCATATACTCAAAAGGAGAATTAGTCCTGGTTGCATCTGATCCACATTGTTGTCCTTGATGTTCATTGGCCAAAAGATTCCTGCCTTAAATGTGTGGATGACTGTTCTCGTGAGACAAGAGATAAAGACAAAAGCATTTTACCAGCTCTTTCTCCAATATCTTTCAATAACCGTATATGGAAAGAAGAAGAGTTAATCATTTTGCAAATGGCTCACCTTAAGACTTCAAATAGTATAGAAATGGAAATCAACTAGTGTTTGGAACATAAGTAGATTATTTGAACTCTGAAGGAACGATTTTGAGAGAGTATCAGTTCCGTATGTGTTACATCGGGATAGGTCGACAAATATTAATGTATGTTCGCGGCCTTTTCATGCTGAAAGTGAACTAAATTTAATCTATGAATAAATACGGAGCAATCTCAATTATCGACCTATTTTTCACACACGATATTATGATTCAAGGACGTAACGCGCCTCTTCACACACACACACACTGGGAACCTGTCCGAGTTGTCTTCTATTTTTAATAAGGTTCGAGCTAAACTTGAAGCACAGCTAATAAGGAAACTTGTATGGACAGTTTGAGCTTTCGTATAAGAGGATAACCAGTAAACCGGTTCAATGCTATAAAGTTAGATAATGTCAAATATCGTGTAAATATGTAATAAAGCTTCACTTGAGGTTATTTCATTTTTGAGAAGAGATTGAGATGTAAGTAAAATGCGCTATGTGGTAAATACAGAAAAAAGACACACTTAGTGTCATTACCTAATGGCAAACTCTTTTATCGTTTTGTCACGCTGTGAACACCACTCGGATTATTCACAAAGAGAACACAATCAACACATATCCATAATATGGAAAAGATTCGAAACTCTCAATAATCTGAGACTCTCATCTCCTCTTTGTTCTAGAGATTCTGTCTCGTTCTTTATCTGTGAAATTACAACTAAAGGTAGAAACCAGTAAATGGAAATTAAAGTTTCCTATATACTGTGTACCCAATTTCTGAAACACGAGGTCCATTATCTTTCAATTATCATCTAAAGTGTGCGATATGTGTAAGACTTATATAAAGAGTCACAGATCTGTTACTTTGTCCATTCTGTTCAAAATACTCTCAAGCATCTTCTGAAATTAAATGTAAGCCACACTAGGTTGTGCACAGTGGAGACAATTTTCCTTTCAGAATGCGCAGTCTTTAATTGATATCTCCCACAGTGTCTCGGCAAGTAAGGGACAGAATGGTACTATTGCTTAGCTGTCCCAGCCAACTGTTCCACGCTTGAAACATATGGTGGATATGTGTCGCAGCAAAAACACCCTCAACCTTAGGTCTACTGCTGCTTAGCCTTCTTTAATAATGCTATAGAAGTAGAAAAGCATCTGTACTAAAAGCTCTACTGAGTCCAATGTTAACGCCTGAAGATTCGTACTCCAACCAATCGGGAACAACAATGAAAAGATTCCGATGAAGAACTAGGATACATATCTTGGTTTAGCCAGCAATCACAACACCTACTTGGTTGTAAATCAATTACGCGACGTCATTCTGTGACTGCCTCTCCAAAAATAGCTTACTAGCCAATCACCGTAAATCACAGTAGAACACAAGATAAGTTCTGTGCCTGACTCGTTCATATAAAATACGAACGTTAGGCGTTTCACAGAGAAATCCTACATGCTAGTACATATACTGTTGTCATAACTAAAATTCGAACATCCAATTGTTGAGAAATTTACCCAAGATTTTGACAAATCCCATGCAAAACCTTCACATAATCGGAGAGACAGTTGGTATCATTACTTATATTCATCGGTAAATGAATTCTTGGAATCTCTATAATACTGTTGATCGTTGTTGATTCATTACTATCAAATTCCTTGTTTCTTTGTAGAACCTTCTTTTAAGATGATGGGTTTTACAATTGGTATAAATTAGCGAGATCTGGCATCTATATTTGAGTAGAATTTCTCAGTCAAGATATAAGCAATAGTTACAAATAGGATTACCTCATATTGTGTAGGTCCTTGTATGGGAACTCGGGTTGTTGAATGAACATCGAGAACGCGTGTATGCGCTGGCACTGAGGACGGACGCGTACGTGGTGCACAGAGGCAAGCTTTCGCAAATATGGTTAGAGAAATTTTTTTGGAAACACTGCTAATTTCTAACCGCGTTGTTTCGGGTTATGTTCCTTTCGGTCCTGTGGATTCTTTTCTAACTTCCACATCAAAAAAGACTTTCTGTTAACAGTAAGCAGTCTGTTACCTCAACGTCACGAAGAACATGATGTAAGGAAGATTTCATGACTAACATATTGTATCGTTCGCCGTCCCCCTTTTATATGACATTCCAGGTAACTAATCCAAATATTCTATATCAACGTCCTCAAACCCTTCGTACACATCATCATATTCTGAGATATCCCCATTACCTTCTACCACTGAATGTCATCGATCTTTCCTGCGAATTCAAAAGAAGATATCTCGAAAAACTGTGAGTACTGGACAGCATCTGTAACATGAATCTGGAAGTCACATTGTGGAATTTTACTTAGGAGTAAAAATGATTATAAATGGGTACTTGGTTGGATAAAAACTCATCTTGTGAAATCAATGAATTTTTATGAGAAATAAATTTTTTACAACTCTCCATTCAATTTATCGATGAAAAGTATACACATCGAAAATCTTCTCGTGGATCTCACAGAGACACTTGCTGGCATCATAGTCCATCCAAGTTTCTATATAGTTTTCTGTTAAGACAACACGAATCTAAAATAACGAGTCAAGAAATCGTCTCATTAACGCAATCAGGGACTTTCTGGACAGAAGCATAACAGTGAGATGTTCCTTTAAAAGAAACAGCGTGATAATACGGAGCGAATAATGTGGAAATAACATCAAAGTACTCCGAGTTACTATTCCATAAAATAATATTATGGGTTCCCACTCTACAGTGTCCTGTTCATTAAGATATCGTCTGATCTCTAAGAGTAATATACTAATGTAATTAGACGCTGTATTCAATTGCAGTCTACTGAGTTACAAATAAAGGTAGAGCTCCTTATCCTTAAATACAAAGAGACCTTGCTTATCCATGGTTTGATTCACGGATTTGTTGGTTCCACTCCTTCGTTCTTCTATGTTAGCATTTTATCAGAAAATACCAATAAATTCTATGTGGTTTGTTGCGGACAATTCTAATGAGGAGCTGTCTTTGCTTACAAATCTATATCTCGAAGTCAAAGAGAATACGTGGACCGAGAGTATAAAGACAAGAGGTTATTGGTATCTTACATTGGGAAAGAAGATGGACCAAGGATTTTTGTTATCTTAGCCTGTACGACACACTATACCGATCTAATTATACCGGTACTTGCTGTTTCTCCCTACATTTTGGGAGCTGTTTTTAGACACCACATTCAGAATAGCTATCCTTATGATTTAGTCTCTCGTCTTCTGGAGAGAATCTAAATCTATTATGTGAGTATGTTTTATTATACAACTATCACACTACGTCCCCAACAGAAGTATCAATCGAGAGAAAGCAATTTTTACAAACCACCAATCAGTTCAAAGAAGATAGGACTGCAGGAGGTTATTCAAGCTTGATGAAAATTCTTGGAGAGACACCTAATCCAGTTACAAGATTCTTATAAAGGCTATCAAATAAAATCACAACGGATAACATTGTTTTCTGTCACTCTCCAACATACTGGCGAGAGGAAAAAGATTCATAGTTGTATCTTCCTTTTACCATCTGTGTTAAATCTGGATCACCCTGTTAGAAGCTTGTCGGCGAGAAACTTTGAGTTATCTATCAGTCCAGTTCTTCAAAAAAGAGGTATTATATCTGTGCTTTAACTGCTCTTTCATATAGTTCTAGATTAAAATCTGTTGTGAAAATCCGCGTTGCATTTGTGTTCTTCCTGTCCACTATAGGTTGTATGTAGTCTCTTTGTACTTTATCGACTTCCTTTGGCATGACTAAGCGTTATATGGAAAACATCAATAAGATGTTGGGAAGACCGCTACTTAGCGATCTTGGAATAAAGGAAGGATGGGAAATTAAGGGCCGAATCTTGACTCTCCTTAAGAGGTTTATGCGTTCAAATCCGTTTTGTTTTGATACCTCACATCGACTAATGCAACCTTAACATCTTTGCGATGCTAGTTCAAAAAGAGCTATGGATCTTGCGGCTTCATCACCTCCCGTAACCGAAACTAAGTTCCTTTACGTTAGCATGTTGCCTCATAAATCTAATAGAAGTGGACATCCTCTCAAGGGAACTTTATAAATTAACCCTCTCCTTGTTTAAGAGCTTTTATCCAATGCTATTCTGTGAGCGTCTTTAAATGCTTCCGCAGATTCGGTGCTAGCCTACAGATTAGTAGGGTTTGAATAATTTCAGTAAGAGGAGTCTGAACAGAGTACATTCTCTGGACTCCACCAAATAAGTTTGGCTGTGTCATATGCATTGAAGTCGTTATGCTTGTGTAAAATGGAGAGGTAGTTACGCCAGGCTAAGCTAATACATAATATTTATCACGTGTTAATCCATATTCGTAAGTACGGGCGAGTATGTAAGTTATAGGATGTGTATCTAATATTACCTGCCATCTTGCTATATATTTAATACGCCGTTAGCACAGACAATAGAGGCACCTGTGGCCACGTATCCGATAAAACACTAGAATGTAATGAATCCAATGCCTTGGACAGAGTTCTTAATGATATCTCGTTGTACTTTTACTGTCCTGTTCCGCGAAATTTTCACAAATGAAGATAGCTCGTAGAGCTGAATGGAGGAGGAATGGAACCCTATGCTTGGCTTAAATCACTGACCTAAAAACGTGGTTATATTGCGGCCTAGTTAATCAGCAAAACAGAGGAGAGTGTACAAGGTATAGCGAGCTTTTCAACTAACCTTCACAGTCATTCAAGCCCTCACCTCCTCACTATTATGTTGACATAACTGGAGCCTGTGTAAGGTTATTTCCTTTCGCCTTTTTCAATCTTTGGTATAAGTAGGATGCATTCACTATTTAACTCTAACAATTCGGGTACACATCTTCCATCGATTCCATCTAAACTGTGAGAAAAATGAATAGGAAATGGACTCGCACTTTCTTAGCTCAAGATTTGCAACCCAAGAAAGTTTTCCTGTCGAACTTCTCGAATGTTTGCTACGAAGAAGATTTTAATATATCGTCAATCATGGGCGAAACTTCTTCACAGTCACACTGCCAACGAGTTGATTCTAGTTTCTCTAACGGCCTGAACTTCTTTTTTGGACCGATTTTGGGTCTTATAAGAAAGTAAAAGGACGGTTGTCTCGCACTAACTATCTAAGTACTATTATACGAGAATATGTTCAATCCGGTCGTTCCCTCCAGCAAGTCCCCATCTCTTACCTGATCAGAACTCTATGAAGCCGTAACTGTATATAGTTCGAGTGAATGCATAAATGTTTGCTTAAATATTACGCGATGCACTGTTTATTATTGTGTGATAACCATCTAGGGTCATGTCCACTGAAAACTATATGACCTTTCATTAACATTGTTAATGTTATCTAGCATTTAAAGAAATGAGCTGTTACTTGAGAGAGAATAAAAGTCATGTTACAAGCTCACGTCGGAATTATACGAATAATAAATAGTTGAGTAGTTTGCTTATTAGTCTAAGGTGAATGTGAGTGGTGACATCTTAGTACCACAAAAACATTCAACAAGCTTTTCTTAATTCCTTCACGAAGTTAAATTTACTAAGATTGTTCGAAGACAATAGTGCGCGGCGCTATAATTGTCTAATTTATACCTAGCGTTCTCAATTTCTCTCAATGTTGGCCAGTGGATTTACTATAACGCATGTTTTAATTCTATAAAAATGAGAGAATGGGTAGCCAACCCAATTTGCCTTTCGAATATAAAGATTGATATATTCTTCCACTCTTACATCACTCTCTTGACGACACTACTCGTTGTGTTGTTATGTTATGGATCTTACTCGTATCAGATATTGTCTGCACGTAAGGGCTTAGCTTTACCTTGTATAATTCAAGTATACGTTAAACTATTCCTAGAACGCTTTGTAGCGCTAGTTTGGAGTCCCTGAAATTTTTATAAAGCGACAAGTTCAGATATAGTTTCCCCTATTTAATAATGATCGGGAGTCTCGCGGATATGTCACTCTCAAGAGAAGCAGTTTTGTTTTTGTTATGTAGTTTACATGGAGTGGTGTATTTCCACAGAAATATTATTGCGAGTAAATAATAATCACAGTAAAAACATATGACCAGCACTTGACACCATCTCTATTACAGACCAAGCCCTCTTCTAGGAATGGAGAGAGTCAACTGATAGGGTAGAAAGGTCTCAAATTTCGAGACCACAATGCGAGATAGTATATATAAAAATCTGGTACTCGAATTTAGGAAGAACGGTATGGAGTACGGTGGTTTAGAGAAAATGATTTGGAATATTTTTCGTATTTTCACACCAATACGGCAAATTACGCAGACCTATTTGCGATTAATGCTAATTCTAACTATATCGAGGCCATTTAACATATACTTTTAGTCGGTTTATCTCGGGATTAAATAAAGAATAATAACGTATTGCATCTCACTCCTAAACTGTTTTTTATAAATAAACCGTTAGCTCTATATTATCACATGTAACACGTATTAAATGAGATATGACTCCCTATTGACACCATACAGGATCACACCACACTCTTTCAAAAGAAGAAGAACTAATGGCCAATCACCTTCAAAACGATATATAACTCTGAAAATATTTCGAAAACACTTAGAATCAATTCAGAGACTCAATCGGATAGAAGGTGGTTAATCACATAGTATATATAGGATAAGTTCATTGAGAGAGAGAGAGTAGGAAATCTTAGAGACTCTGGACCATTCTGATCAAGTTCTACATGGAGTAAAAAGAGTAGGGTGGTGTGTATAAGGATAGGAGACATCGTGTGAGCTGTATTAAAAGTGCGGGATCAAAGAGCGAATTCCAAATCATTTGGGCAATATGGAGCATTAAATTCATTCATGCCTTTTATTTATGGTATATGTAAAGTAGAGATAGGTTACGTATTCTAAGAATACTGCCCCAAGTTAAGACACTCCTGGTTAGGTTCAAATGAGATGTTTCATCAAACTCATAAAGACAATTTTATTCACCTCTAGGAGCAGTCACTTTAACACAACAGTAGGAAGTCAAAGTCTAAATCACAAAGGGAAATATCAGTCATTCTAGCTCCAGTCATGTGCCTACTCTAACCCTAGAACCCATGCTCACCAGCAAGATAACAGATTCCATGCCCAGGCTATGGCCACAATTAAATGATCAACTGTGTGGTATTCCCGCTGCTTCGGTTGTTTTTGACCATAATTCATTGATCGTCCTCATAAAGGAAAGCACAGCTTGTTAGCTGAAACGTTTCGAAATTATTTGAATATTGGTAATGAATCGGGAGTATCAGGAATTGCGAATCAAACTACGAAACCGTTCTAATTAATGCAAATTCTTATTGTTTTATTTTTTGTTATTTTCTATTATAAAAATGACACGATTTCGTTACGTAATATATACAAATGCATAATATCGAGAGACCCCTGCGCCATGATAAATTATACAAAGAGAATGGCAGAATTTAAATATCATTATCGATCTAAGTGAATCTACGAGCAAAATTTCAGAGTTCTTACTCAATCGTGTGCATTAATCAATTATTTATCTAGTCTATGCCAAACATATATTTATTTCAGTAAAAAGATGTTATGTCACTTTTAAAATTGTAAATATTGGAATCATGAGAGACACTGAGGAACACAGAAAGGGCGGTGAGTTGGCACATTTTGTAGGATTAGTGTAAATAGCCTTGGAGTTGTGATAAGACTTGGTTATAAACTTAATGAGATATATCAATACAAGTGATATTTACGTTTTTCGATCCTTCGTACTGTCAAAGGTCGCGTGATGTAATTGAACGTTGTGCTGATAAAAAAGTTACACGTAGATGTTTGTCGTTCAAAAAGAAGTGGATGCTTATTATATCAAACTCCTTCATTAATAATTTGCAACAAAGTGGGTTAACGTTAAAAAATCGTGTTACAAAACTTAATAATCACTAAGGCCTTATATAACAATTTCAAAAATTGAACGCAAACTTTAAATGCGAGAGATGGGACTCGAAAACTCGCCTTTTTTGTTATTATCATTTACAAATTCTTTCATGACTTCAAGAGTCAACATCATTATTTCTAGAATTAAATATTAAATTAGTCAAATCACTGTATCCGCGTAAAATACAAAGGAATATCTTCTAAACCTATACTTCAAAGTGGACCGAGTGAGTAAAGCTCTAACCCAAACTTAAATTCTACAGCACTCAGGCGTTGAAAACTAAACTAGAATTCAACAATACCGTAAGAATCAGGAAACTGTAGCAGAATATAAGGAAAGTATCTGTATATTTTATTCGACCAAGTTATGCTTAGTTTTTATGAAATGTCTCCATTCATCCATAGGGTGGGAAAGTAATCTCACTAGTTTATTTAGGTATTTAGTCTTGGCAGTTAAAGAGCACGGACTATAAAGCTATTTATTAATTCTTGCAGTTATAATCTTGTATCGCTATATTTACTATTCTTAATTGCAAATCACTATAGAGAGATTACGTATTGGATATCTGAGGTTGTTATGCTACTATAAATTTTCTTACCGCAAGGAGGAGAGATAATTTTTAATGTAAATATAAACTATATATATTATTAATAAATAATGATAAACAAATTAAGTTTGAGTAAAAAAATTAATTAGAATAACGAGATAAATATGAATATACTGAATATCAATATAATATATTAATAAATTATTTATATATATATATTCAATTATATAGTAAATATTATTACAATATAGTATAAATAAGAAAACTATCTGAAAAACAACCAAATATATAGATATTAAATTATAGTATTCAAATTATAAATAGGATAAGTATGAGCATTGAAATAAGAGATAGCAAAATGATTTGAATTATAATACCTAGTGTTGCTCACAAGAACAAGGATAAGAGAAGACCGGTATACTCGTCTGCAAAAAAAAAAAACAAATTTTTTCTTGCGCTTAGCCAAAGGGATAATATTAGTTCCGAATATTATTGATAAAGAGATAAGATCTTTTATCTTTTAGTGATTATCAAGGTTTTAGTTATCCAGAGCCAAGCACTATTGCTGCCTAGTCTTGAGATACAGGGTGTATCACATGTTATTATTACTCGTTTAAAAACCATAATCTTAAAAGCACACGTCTAAAATGTGTCCACAGATTGAAATTAAAATGAAAGAATTAAAATGGCCACCAGGATTCTTGAGATTTGCCACATTATTGGATGAGTATATTATGATGCGGAGATAACCATCTGATAACTCAAGAAGATACTAAAACGGCACCCATAAGGTCAGTATTATACAAATAGACTTCATAATATATGCGCTCTATTAGCGCATTGCAACTAATTTTTACACTTTTGTAGTGTCTTTGACGTGGGGCCCATTGCTATGATGTTGTTCATGTGTATTCTATATTGACTGCCGTGTTGGCAGTTTGTTGTATATTACTAACGGTATGATATGCGAAAACCATTTTTTGGTGGTTTTAAGAACTTTTAGATACATACTGATTGAACAGTATTGATGGGTGCAGATGGAACGTATCCCGCTTGTGCCTTCTTAGATGTGATGAACTTGGTTGAGTATAGCTCTCGACCTCTGATCTCCTTTATTACTGGTGGTAAATGGACCCTATTGACGTTGATTGTCCCAACTAACGTCAGGTCCTTCTCAAACAACTTTGTGGCAAGATCGACTGATGTATAATATCGATCAGTTGTAATGTTCCTATTGGATTGGAAATAGGGTTCAGCCAAGAGCATTACAACTTCGGTTGTAGTCAAGGAGGGTGTGTTACCGGTGGGACCAGAATATGGCCATGTTTGGATGATCAGTTTAGTTTCGCCATCGGATAATATACGCAAAAGTAATCCGTATTCCCGGCTTACTTTTGATGTATACCCGAAAAGGGGCATGTCCTCTAAACAAACAGAGCATCTCGTCGATGCATAGGTTCTCACCAGGGGTGTAACTTTTACCGAGAACAGCATTGAACTTATCAAAAATCTCTCTAAGAGGTGAGAGCTTATCAGGATTTGGATTTCCTGCTACCTCTTGTGCCATTCGAGCCTGACGGTCATCAAACCTTATCAACGTCAATAAAGATCTGAAGCGCCTCTTTGCCATAGCTGCTCTATAAAGAGCTCTTCCCATATGTTCATCCCATAGTATGTCGAGGTCCTCTTTAGTATCTTTATTTGCGCCCATGAGAATAAGAATACCCAGGAACGCTCGCATCTCAACTGCATTAGTGTCTCTGTATTGGTCTTTATCTTTTAAATTAGGCTTCGCAGCAACATAATCCTGTGCATACTTGTTGGTATAGTCCACAATGCTTTGAATTATATGGGCCTGCATATATGCATCAAAACATTGGAGGGGAGTTACAGCCAGTGCTGCTAGGTCATGTAGTTGAGGACGTTCACTAAAAATATTTCTGGCCCTGGTCCTTGCAGTTGCCGGCTCCTTAATACGGACCACAAAATAGAACAGATTTGCCTTGTAAGTAATTCTGCTGCAATCCATTCAGCAGCAAGGTTGGTCAAAACCGTGTCTTCTTTTCATTGTCATTTCATGTTTGTCATATCTAGTTGTGGTTCCAGAGGATATCTGGAAGATTGAGTCATAATCACTGCAGTGGTCTGATTCAGTAATAGACCTTACTAGGAGTCAACTCGCGCCCAACGAGTCACCTTACCCGGGGGCGCAGCTGTCTCGATAATTTTTCAGCGTGTCCTTGAGCCTTGAGTCGACGTAGCTACCTGATTTTTGAGGTGCCACCTCATAGAAGGAGCTTGTTTTGTATCCGTGGAGTGACTCTGAAAATAGCAAAGGGTCTCAATATATCCAGAGAATCTGTACTAATGAAAACAGATTATCAAAGTTTCTTACACATACGAATAATTCACACAGTGAAAGATGCCTTATCATGAAATGCAGTCGGCCGTTACTAATGAACTGGAAAATCTGACCATACTGTCTGCACATTATGAGAGGAACGTGAAGAGAATATGTCTCACTGCTCGTATCCTTAGATGTTGAGGCTAACATTTAAGGTAGACCACACGCAGTATTGTATTGAAACCGCTTCTGACAAGTTCCTTGAAGGGCCATGGAGCTTTAATATGATCAGAATGAAAGAAGATGTTGACGGCTACAGTACAGAGCTGCGAAACCTTGCATTTGTTGTGCAGTTAGGCTCTTGCAAGGCCAGCGAGTTGAAGCTTCTAAAAACACCACGCTGTAAAATTTCACCACTGAACCAAGTAATCGCGTTGTATGATGAATCAACTAACGTATTTGAAAAAACCACTTAACAGTAGCAGGATCAACTTACATAAAAACCCACATTGAGAAGAGGAAAGTCTTGCCTCGCGCTCGGGCTATCCTTCTCGGGCGGAGCACTCTCTCCGTGGGCTCTTCGGGGTCTTCTTTGGAGGAGGAGGCGGGAGAGAGGAAGGACTACCCATTCAAATCGTAAAATCATCATCCCTCCAGCATGACACAGTACGCTGTTCGGGCGATATATAGATACCTGATTATAAATATCGAGAGATAGATTGAACGATAACAAACCATTTATTTTGTAGGTAATAATAAAAATATAATTGAGGTTACTTCATATTTTTAAGGTTCTTGGCATTTATTATTGGAGAAGAATCCAAAGCAAAGTGTTAAAATAAATGTAAAAGCAAACCTCATATTTCTGATTTTCTTTAAATATAAGTTCCCTCACCTAACACTTTATACTTCTAAAGTTTATTTTCAAACTTATACTACAAAACAATCAGAAAAACTGAGTCTAATATTTTGTTAACAAAAATCTAGATAAAAAAAAACCACTCTATAATTTCTACAATTCCCCATATAGATTTCTTTGAGTAAATTTAAAGAAAACAAACAATTACAGAATGTCATTTCGAGTACAGTAATATGCTATTAGCTGTAGGAAACAAGGGTTCAAGCGTGATTCTACAAGACCGATATTATTCTATATCAATAAACTTGTTGTGATTTTGTTCCGCTCGTGTACTGTCTGCCGGCTAATCGGCATGAGCGATTTTGCCACACCCCGCCAACGGCAATTTTCACGTTTCCAATCAGGTCGTGAGACCACATTGTTCTTACTGAAAATTTTTTCTTCTGTACGCCTATCAGCTGTCAGATCCTGTATTGGACGAAATACCTGGAAGGACGAGAAAAAAATACATTAAATAACAAAATAAGATGGTTGAAAAAGTTATTGCATATAGAAGTAAAGAACGCTTGCGGGAAGTCTATGAGAGCCTGCTACCAATACGCGGAAACGCGGAATTCTTGTTTTTTTTTTTTTTTTTTTTTTATCATATATTTCTAGTATATCGGAACGCATCATGACAAATCACTAAAAACAATGGCGAGACGTTATGCTAAGGAGCGAGAGTGTAATTACAACTAACGTGAAATTCAAAAGACTATGTAAGATTTATATTGGAAAACTACCAGCTTGTTAACCGTGGTAAAACCGAGTCCGAGGCTCATGTTCAACATCTTCTTAATTTTTTTTTTTTTTTAATTTCAAACCTAAATGGAAATGAGATTTTTTTTAACTAAAGGGGTAAACCGCAAAGATGGGCAGAGTCGGGTTCCTCGGTCCTTCCGGGGTGAACGACGGGGTAGCACTATTTCCCCCCTCCGGGAGAGGGTCATCCGGTGTTAATCGTCACCACGCCTATCTGCGGAATTATGCGTGCGGTATAGTCGCGTGGAGGTTTCCTCGCGCCCCTCCCTAGTCGGGTGTATGGAGAAAAAAACGATCCACGCGTGGTCCTACAGCCTCCTGATCCCGCCCGTCGCTCGAGCCCACCCTCATTTTTTTTTTTTTTTAAATTTTTTTCTATTATTATTTTTTTAACTTAACATTTTTGTAATTAAGCTTTATACGCTGCTTCAACCCATCTCGTAATTTTGTTTTTTTCCTGTAAGTGTCGTACTTCTCTTGAAGATAATTTCATATTATGAAAATTTGTTTCTCTTTTTCTATATTCGCTGTTTTTCTTGTTATACGCTCTTATTTAAACATTTTTTGTATAATACAGCTTTATATATCCACGCGAATTTCAAAAATATGTATATATTGGTTTTTGCTGTAATGATGTAACATATATGCGAGAATGTA
The DNA here is from genome assembly GCA_015478945.1 of Trachelipus rathkii. Classification (NCBI taxonomy): domain Eukaryota; kingdom Metazoa; phylum Arthropoda; class Malacostraca; order Isopoda; family Trachelipodidae; genus Trachelipus; species Trachelipus rathkii. The sequence continues at coordinate 34,651 of JABUQX010006822.1, forward strand.
TTTATTTTTTTAATTTTATTGTATATAAAGTAGATTTTTAAATATATATATTATATTTATATATTATAATTTCCGAAACTTTTTGAATCAATGTCTATCACTAACTTGAGGAAATTCATTGTTAGTATCATATACAAGCATTCATATTGTATAAATGTAAATAAATAGTATATAATCAAAAAAATAATCAAAACTTATACTTTAAATTACTTAAAACATAACAGGGCCTAATATAATATACTAATATATTATATATATATAGTATATATATATAATATATATATTATATATATATAATATATATTATTATATAATTATATAATTTAATATATATATAATTATTATATATATAATATATATATATAATTATGTAATTATTAATAATATATATATATTATATTATATATATATATTTAATATAATTTCATTAGTTTACGCTTATATCCAAGGGACATTATAATTACAAAAAAAAGAATATTCATTTTTGAACACTTTAATATTACACTCTATAAATTATTAAATTGAGAATATAGTTTTAAAGAGGAGAGCGAGGAGCGAGGGGAGAGGAGAAATAATAACAGTAACTTGATACAAAAATTAATTATGAATATTAAATATTTTTGATAGAATTGAAAATTCAAAAGCAAGTAATTTTTAGATATAAGGACAACTTCTCGTAAATAAACTTATCGATAAACAATATAACTATATTACTAATTATGAAAAAATTTTTTTGAATGTTATTCACTTGGCATATAATTATAATGAAATTTAGTAAGAGAGAGATTTTTTTATAAAATATCCTCAGTTTAATAACCTATAGAGTTCTGTACTATATTTTAAAGTATTTTAAAATTTTTTTGGCAAGGGATCGGCACGAAAAATAAATCAAATGAAAAAAAATAAATTGATAATTTTTTTATACTTGAATTTTTTTATCATAAGCGCTGAATTGCCTTTTTGATTCTCTATGATTTGGTATTTTTATTTTTTAGGAATTATTTATATTATATTTTAATAAATTTTTTATTTTATTTTATTTATTTTGTATATGTTTAGGTGATTCAACTTCAATTGAAAATAAAAGAGACTGATCATTTAAACATTTTTTAATAGTTCTTCTTTCAACATAAAATCTTTAAGCCTTATTTTCAATTTTTCACACAACTATTACCTAAAGGGTTGTACTCTCGTAGATGTATAACATTCTTTTTAAGTGAGTTGCTTAGAGTTTCATTGTTTCCATTTGAGTAAAAATTTTGAAACTCACCAGGACGAATGAGCTTAATTTTAATAATTGGAAAAATTAATTAGCCAGATGCATAGAGAAGTATTGAATTAATTAATATATATTAGTATTTTGATATAATCAATCTGACTATCCAGA
>JABUQX010006823.1:0-27500 GCA_015478945.1 Trachelipus rathkii
TACTTAATGTATAATTGACTAGAATTAGAAGTTCCAGGATAGCTATCAGATTATGAGTGAGGTTGAAAACACAGATTTAGTATTTTTCTTGATTATTGAGCCACTAACAAGCCCTTACAGAACCTAAACAAGATTTATAAAGAAGTACATCATTTTAGAGAGTCAGTACTGACAAGTGTTACAAAATGAATAATATTGTATGAAAGGCCGACGTGACAAGTCATTAGTGTACGAGTGAATTATAGTAGTATGATAATGCTTCAGAAAATAGTATGTGGCCAAAGTAGAATAAAAGAAAAGATTAAACGACAAAAAATAATAACAAGTGGCAGTGATATTTGATTGGTATAGGATATTGAATAATATATTATTGTCTATGTAGTTGTACATCTATAACAGAATTGATGTGTACAGGAATATTGTATATAACATCTCTCCACTTCCTCTTTACAACTACAAATCTATATCTTGCACGACGTACTTTTTTTAAAAATTAAAGAATAAAAAAGATTAATATATTGAGATATATGAAAGTACCAATGAGACCGTAAGGTTATAGATTGAATTATTTCACTCGATTAGGATTAAGCATAAAGAGCAGATGAATCGGCGGGCTCGGCGCACTGGTAACTTGGAGAACTTAGTGTGAACAATTTTGTGATGCAAAGAAAGGCGAATTATGCAGCTAAAAATGAATTCAATTTTAATAATGACTATTAGATGTGTCAAAATTCAAAAGTAAGATGACCAAATGTTGTATTGTTTATTAGTAAGGTTTTTGCTTTTAATCTTCCAGATACCCTTCGAATGAAGAGAGGGGTTTCCTGTGAGGAGTGAACCAGTCGAAATTTAACTAACTTGCGAGTACTTTAGTAAGGTATAGCTCAAATTTTATATATATATGATTAATCTCAGTATATATATATATATATTATATTGCAATGAAATAATATAATATTATAAATATATATTATAAGTGTCAATTATCTGGCCTGTAAGTCACATGAGTGATTTACTTCAATGTGAGATTATATCACTTAGTTTTATATTATTATTTTAATATTTTATTTGGAAGACTATTATGAGAAAATGTATGAAATATACATATTTAATATTATTAATGAGTTTTGAAGAGTTTGTTTTCAGTTTAATATTTTTTATGGAATATAAATAAGTAAGAGATAGTTAATGTAGGTGGGCAAATATTGAAATTTGTATAAAAATAGGTGAGCGTGGTAAATTACTACAGTGCAGTTCTTAATTATTTAAAGGATATATATAATCCACATTTAGTATATTGAACTATTATGTAATTACTATTCTTTCTATGTATGTATCTATGATAGTGCCTACGATGGTAAACCGGCAAGGAAAAAAAGATTCTTTCTTTTTTGTTCATTTCAAATTCTTATTAAATCAAATTCTTTCAATGGCCAATCACAAGTGACTCAGAGGGGAGATTGCTGCGTCATAAAAATAAGTCGCGGGGTGGATGCGCAAACTAGACGCTGCAAGTTTACGTCCAGCGCTGCATTGCTAACTAAGTACGGTTTTCTAGATGGTCTATAACTTAAACACGTGATCTCTATATATAGTAGTATATTCTTATTTATAATATATGATTTTATTGAAGTAAAATATAACTCTACTTTATTATTATATACTATTTGAACTATTAGTTTTTGTAAAACCTAACCATCTAGCTTCCCATAGGTGTCTTTAATATTCTTAAATAGAAGCATATGAGCATGATGCATTCTGATTGGGTTATAAAAGGTATTAAATATATTTATTTATCTAAAATACCCCTAGACTGAACAAAATACACGTATATTATAATATTTGAAGTACTTGATACCTACGCTAGTATTTAGTCACTCATCTATTAATAATTATCTCAGCTAGATCAACGTATTTTATAGTATGTGTATACCTTGGGTCTCCGAGATAGGGTAATAATAATTGATAAATATACCAGTTTATTCGTATCACTTTCACTTTGCTTAAGAATGCATAGTATATTACGTTATCTATCTTTTCTATTGTATTTCAACTCTGCTGAGAGTTCAATGGTAGTCATTGCCTTGGGCACTCATGTGTTCAAACAGTGTGATGAATGGGAATTTTCTCGATTCTACAACAAGATTCCGTGTGTACTTCTTCAGCACTGTGTGTCGCAAAGAAAGAGAAGCTTTAGGACCGGTAGCACACGGACAATTTCACGGCGTCTGCAGTTCTTACCATTCATAAGAAAGAACCGACACAAATCAAACCATAACTCTAGAAAAAAGAGAGGACTGCGTGAATGGTCACAAGAGCATGAAAGGGAATGCCAATTAAAGTATAAGAGAGTGAGGATAATGCGGCGAGAAATATGATTAATTTACAAGTATGGTCTCAACGCCAGAAGACGATAAGGCTATGGAAATATTAACACGTCATACATACAATAACACGCAACAGCACACTCCTGAAACTACCAAAGGAAAATGGTATGCGATGAAAGAGTGACGTGAGAGAAACAGAACGAATTCCAACTTTAAGAGAGAGAAGCCCATACACCCATAAGAAACACGAAAGTAGATCCAAGCGAACCTGCTAGGAAACTGACGAATGCTTCCATAATACGCAATCAACAGAACGTTCCTTAACATTGTACATTTGGTTAATGATAGCACGCGAACCAAGCACAGTAGCGAAGCCCAATCGGCCGTCCATTGTTAAGCAAGGTATCCCCCATCGACCAAGGTGAAAAAGCAGAACGAGAAATCTCGAGGGCTTAGTGAGTCGGACCCCGTATTTGTCGCTCGATAATGCCCATTAGCCGAGGACTCCGGATAGTTCACTGGAATGGCGATGCAATCTGTCATACAAAATCCCACACCGCTTTTGATGAGGCGATGTGCCAGAACCTTCTTCTAACTAGAATGCTTGGTGAGACAGTGCAGGACAGAGAGATAGTGACTGTGCCGCGCTATATACAAGAATGCGGTGAGAAATCTTGGCATTATTAATCCACTTGTGCGGAAATACATGCGAGTGCATCGCGGGGCTTTGCCGTGCGAACGTTTTATGAAAACAACAATTCTGTGATAGCGACGCGCAAAGAGCTTTTCGGAGACGGTTCAACATTCCGCGTAACGATCCCGTTCCTCAGGCGAACAAAATTCGGCCCTGGGTTAGACAATTAGAGTCAACTTGTAGTACACTACGAACAGATACACATGGCCGACGCAGATCCATCAGAACACAAGAAAATGTGGAGCGAGTAAGAGCAGCGTAGTGGCAGCACCGCGCGTAGTGTGTTCTAACCTCGGCGACGGGAACGTATTTGCGTGCTCGCTTTTGTGCGGGTTAATATCCGACACAGCGGCACACGGTAGGTTGAAGAACGGATTTCCCTTGATCACAGCGACTATATTGCTGAGCATATGGAGTTTCCATCCATATATTAATAACTACAAGAGTTCAAAAGAAGCCTGCGGTATTGCAAATTCTTAAGAGCAAGTATATGACGAACAAAACAGAATGGTGTGTAAACCGTCTAGATGCATGTAGCGTTCGACAGCTAACAATGCAGAATGGTAGCCAAGCACGCCAAATCTCTCCACGTAAAGCAAGCCGTGTGCTTTATCTCCAGGGACAAGTACAATTACTGAATCGGAGCACAATTTATCACAAGTGTCGGTATGCTGGTCGCTAGACACAATAAGCAGATATGTAGTTTCGCGTCTGTGAATACGTGCGTCCAAGTTAATACTAACCAAGACCACCCCTGTATCAAGTTATTCAACAGGAGAATATGCCTCTACATTCCCCTAAACTAACCGTTTATTAGTAGGTGTGGATGCAAGTTGTCGCACCGGTGGCCAAAGGAAACTTAGCTTTTCATCTTTTAAGAAGGTGAGGACGTTCTGTCTAGGTGTGAAATCGGAACATCGCTGTTCTGCGCTATCGGTGTGTCGTATCCACGGGTGTGATATTGCGTTGTTAACATAAGGCCAAGCAGTACTTTCTATGGAGATGACACGGGAGGAGTCTCGACATAGTAAGGTGACACCGTGTAAACCTTTTCCGAGACCAGTTAAGTTCACCTGCTGAACACTTTCGTGCATTTCCCAAATAATAGGAGCAGAGAATTATAGAATGTGCCAAGAATTATGAGTTGGGGGAACTTGCTGGACGTCCAAACTACCACTCCAATAAAAGAGTATGGGTGGGAGCTACAAGTGCCGATCGACCGAAAACTCACATATGCTCTCTGCGGCAACTCGGTCTTCTCTCCACGCGACGTGGTTAGTGACGCTCGCTGCCAGGAAAAGCTCGAGTGATAGGGTGAGCACACCAGACTTCCTTATCGTACAATATCAGCACCTACAGTTTTTTGAAGGTCATTATGACTGATATTCTTTCTTGTAACCGGGCATTATCTGAAAGAAAAGGTGTTTTAAAGTTCGCCCTCACACGCTACCAGAGCTAAGGGAGGCGATTGTGAAGGAAGTCAAAGCAGGAGACACACGGACCAGCGGAGAAAATAACACGCGAATGATCGACTGACGCCCCAATGGAGATATGAGTGTAAGAAACACGTCGACCATTTCTTCCAGACTTTACAAATGAAATCAAAGTCACAGCGGGAACGGGATCAGGCTGGCTGTTGCTGTAGTAAACATATGGTCAAATTGGTGGGAGGTACGATGACTTATGGGGAGGACATTATTTACAGAACTTAAGGATTAAAATGGTTAGAGCTCCCAACCTTCGAACGGTGTTATAACTGTCCACCTAATGCGTGATCATCTGCGATAATGGGTAAGTGACTGCGCTTACGATTTGCATGTGAATCTTCCAAGAATAACGGTAACTCATACCATCTGATTTTTTGCTTGATACACGCCACGCTACATGTTCATGATAATTAATCAACACGAGACCAGATAACTAATACCCCTACATGCACCGACGATTAATGTAGAATTCCATATATATGTAGTCATTAATGACAGAGCATCCAGTACTTCGCTAATATAAACAGGGTTATTATATATAGTGAAGTACGGAATTGCGAAAAGATGAGGTAGTTATTTAGTGTAATAGAACCATCAATTACACAGCTAATAGTAATATCAGAAAAGATGCTATTCTAATTGATAACTACTCTTTATAATACTATGCCATCATGCGAATCGAGAGATCCAGAGAGCCGGTCCCGCTCAAAGAATCTGTATGTACCTCACTCCGTTATATTACATATTGAACCGAAATGATTGACCTGATGAAAAGCCTAACAATATCGCAAAGCTTTCTATATATGGCTATTAACACTCTCTCTCATTATACGAGCAACTCACACGATTATGATCGAGCTAGGATCAGGAAATTACCTCCAGGCCTACTCTGACATTAGTACTCTTTCTGTTATGTAACTAATAGAGGTAGATCTATTTATTTTATATTTTTAACAAATTGATAAAAATTCTATGATCGATCTAAGGATGAGCGATCTTATATTTTATGTCTATTTGAGAAATATTAAATGGTGTCATTTGTCACAAATGCTACTGAGATAATAAGAAGGAGGGACTAATAATGAGATCCGATACGTGATAACTAACATCCATTTTACGAAGTGTTTATATGTAAAACTGAAACTGCACAAAATAGACTAAAGTATATAAGTTCTCAGTAGAAAATTTGATTTATGGAAAGACTTCTCCATACCACAATGCTCAATAATAGATGATAATACTTATTATTATTACAATAATACGCAGAGAAGCCTTGATATATGAGCAAGTGCTCAGGAGAGTAATGCATATATTACAGCCGTATATATATATATATATATCATAGGGAAGAGGAACCATTGAGATATAGCCCTTGCAGAGCAGAAGTAAGAACCGTCCTAGAACAAGTTGTCAAACACCTCAAGACGCACGACACGAAGTAATTAGCAATATATAGGGCATATTCATCAAAATAAGAAAAGTAGATACAAATACCAGAGTCATTTTATAGAGTTCAGTAAAGATAAGTTGAATCTAATACTTTACCAAGAAATACTTAGAAGTCCATCTATAACTCTGTAGTAGGCTGAAAATATCCCTCATATGGAGTATGTTCGATCAGGCGATCGGAAGATAGATATATCTAGAAAAGTAAATATAAAATTTAGGTATATAATACTATACTAAAGTAAGTGAGTAAAATAAGGAATTCCGAAATTACTATTTTCGCTTCATGATTACTCTCCCAGAATTCCAACACGGACTTAAAGGCAACCATACTCAGTAGTGATGCGAGGAGACAGTGTCTTCTTAACAGCATTTTAACTACTCCGTGATGTATATGTGACAGTCGAGAAGGGAATGCTAACATGCATTAAAAAGTAAATACATTTCACGTAAGCGGACTATCATACAGTAGTAGCTTTTTCGAATATGCCTATCATATTATTAACAGCTAATCTAAATGTTAGAAGGATCATTATGAACCTTATCAAAGTTGAGTACATCTCTTCGATTTTCTCGTCAATTTTTGAGATTGTATTATCTCATAATTTCCAGACGTATGATAACGTATGGTCTAGTGCTAAGGACAATATTATGTCCATCGAAATAGATAATGTCGGAAGGTAGTGAGTACTCTCTATCACCTCAGACTAATTTCATCGTACTAATAATACCGTATCTATAAAAGTAAGTCGCTATAATAGGTATAATATATTGTAGGTTATACCTCTAATTTAATCCCACCATCGACAGGTAAAGATTTTATAATTTAATTAAGTTATGGGAACTATAGGTGAGTATATTGATATATTAGCACACGCTACCCCTAGAAGTCTTAGCTATATGTAAAGAATATTACACCCATAAAATCATAGTGTGAGTCAAATTGCTCTTTGAGTATTGACTAATTCTATTATGATAGTGATCGTGACTCTTAGTATATATAATTAATTATCCTACAGTGTATGAATTGTTATGTATCGGACTACTTGGTAGAACTTCATAATTTCATGATGTCTCAACTGAAGAAAGATATATATATATATGGTAATCGAAATTACTTAAGATCAACAATAATTCACTAGCGTCATACCTAATTACCACCCTATGCAAAATCGGACTCACTTTATGGAAATAACGTTCAACTAGCGTCATTAAAAATTCCTACATATATTAATAGCTTAAAAAACTGTGTTCATAGGAGTATCATACCATATAATAAAAAATAGTATATCGTAAGGTCATCAAATCCCTACTCTTTTACTTCAGGGAAGTTTATTCCCAGTAGGCTTATATTAGTCACCGGTAGGGGTCAGCCATCGTAGAGTGGTAGTAAACTCTATCTCGTAACCAGTGCTATGAGTGAAGATAAGTGACAACCATACTCGAACAAGGTATATAATAAAGAAAGATATTTCAATTTGTCGGTGTATGAGTAGCACAAGGGTTGACACCCCAAATAGCAGGATTAAAGAGCCATAAATACCAACCTACCAGTACCCTATATAACAATTACAGACTTATTACACAGGAGTGCAATACAGAAGCATAACCTCTACTTATAAGTAAACAGTTTAGATATGTTACCAAAAGAGGGTACCAAGTAAAACCTAATTATATAACTCTATTAACTATATATTTAGAAGTTCCACTCAGGATTATATTAATAATAGTACAGAGCAACGTGTTATTAATTAATGTGTACAAATAAAATTAAGATATACAAGAGTGCCAAGAAGTTTTTCGAGAACTTAATTGAATCGAAAGTTAGTTGTTCTTTTACTCATTCCTACGAGTCATAAAAAAATTATTGATTAAGATATATCTTGAGAAAGTAGACTACTTATATGATAATAATATACATCGAGGATCATACTAACAATTGCTGGCCAAATATATAATATGTTTAAGCTTATTTGTATATAAGATTCAAGTACGGGGACAAAGTTAAGATTTATCATGTCAATCATGTCAACTTGCTTAAACGTTATCATAGACGGGACGTGGAGACCGAGGGAAATCTAGAAGACAACACCACAACAGCCCTCGCTATTCTCGAGGAAGAAGATGAAAACGAGATACCACTCGATGTTCCTGGCGGTAAAGTACAGTCTTCAAAAGAAGAGGGCGTTAACGACATTCCTATTGGCATTGATTTAAATGTTCATCAAAAAGAAGAGTTGAAAGCTGTAATCGAAAATTTCGGATCGCTTTTCACAAATGCGCCGGGACGATGTAATCATCATTATCACGAAATAAACCTTACATGTGAAGACCCAATCCGGTCAAAGCCCTATTCAATCCCTCACGCCATCAGGTCTCAGGTAGAAGAAGAGATTCACGATATGCTAAAAATGGGGATAATTCAAGAGTCGGATTCGCCCTATGCATCGCCGATCGTCGTCGTAAAGAAAAAAGATGGGTCAAATCGTATATGTGCAGATTTCCGGAAATTAAATGCCATAACCGTGTTTGACCCAGAGCCCATGACAAACATTGAAGATATTTTTTCACGATTTGCCGGGGACTTTTATTTTTCGAAGCTGGATTTATCGAAGGGATACTGGCAGATCCCAGTTCGTGAAAAGGATGTTTTTAAGACGGCGTTTGTGATTCAAAGCGGACATTATGAATTCTTGAGAATGCCGTTCGGTTTAGTTAATGCCGGCGCCACATTGACTAGGACATTAAGGAAAATTCTAAAGGGGATGAATCATACAGAGTGCTATATCGATGATCTTATCGTACATACGAAGGACTGGAAAACCCATATGGCAGAATTGTACGAATTATTTAGTCGACTCTCAGAAGCTGGGTTTACCGTCAGACCCTCGAAATGTTTGTTGGGAACCTTCAATCTGGAATTCTTGGGTCACAAGTTAAGCCCTGGATGTAAAGGTTTATATGATGAAAATGTGAGTAGAATTAAAGAAGCCCCAATCCCTGTGAAGAAGAAGGACGTAAGATCGTTCTTGGGTCTGACGGGGTATTACAGGTCTTTCGTGCCGAATTATGCTGCGATAGCATGCCCTCTTTACGACCTACTGAAAAAAGGGACATCTAATCACGTCAAATGGGGTGAAAGTCAACAGTTGGCTTTCGACACATTGAAGAAGGTGCTTATATCTGCACCAATATTACGCTTGCCTGATACCAAGAAGCGTTTCATATTACAAACTGACGCATCCGATTACGCAATAGGTTCATGCCTCCTACAACAGCATGAAGATGGAATATTTCCAGTAGCGTATGGAGGAAGACGGCTATCGGATACAGAAAAGAAATGGAGCGTTTTAGAGAAAGAAGGTTTGGCGATCATTTACGGCATTAAGAAGTTCGAAAGCTACTTGTATGGAAAGGAATTTACGCTACAGACGGGGATCATCGCCCCCTAACTTTCATGAAGGAAGCTAAATTTACCAACCCAAGGATCATGCGATGGGCCATACTTTTACAAAGGTATAAGTTTGTGTTACAATCTATCAGTGGGAAGGATAATGTCATGGCTGATTTTTTGTCCAGGCAAAGCTGATCTTGACCTTTTTCTTTTCAAGACGAAAGATGACACATCACTTTGTCTTCTTAGGAGGGGCGTGTGTCAAGTTATCTTGCCTGAAGGCCATGGGTTTCTCAATTGGCTGAAATTCACTAGTTTATTTATTATAATTTTTGAATTATTTAATTATTGATTTCGCTATTATTTATTAAGTTTAGAATTCACTCAATTTTATTAGTTTAAAAAGAAGATTTATTTTGGCAAATTGAATGTATAAAAATATTAGCTTGTAATACGATAGGAAGATAATTAATTTTAGACTTAATCAAGCTTAGGCAATTGATATTATTATTTAGTTTAATTGCTAATATTTAAGATACTGCCGAATGCACTAATTAAAAAAGGCCCAGAGATTTTATGATAAGGCTCTTTGCCCCGCTTCACTATCGTTCTAATCTCAACCATGTGACGGTATTCTTTTAATATGATTTATGGAGTAAAACTCCTACTTTTATCTTGACTGTTTTGCTAAACCTACCACAGCTTCAGGACCTTTGTATTTGATGAAGTTTGAACCTGATAATTCAGCAAAGTTAAAAGGAATTTATTATTGTTCAACGCCTAGACAACGAAACTATTTATTGATACTGAACCCGGGTGTCCTCATCTATAAAATATCCCGACACATACTATACTATATACTATAATATATATATATATATATATATATAATTATATTAATATAATATATATTTTTTTATATATAGATAATATATATATATATATATAATAAATATATTATATATAATAAAATATATATATATATATATATAATTATATTATATGATATATAAAAGAAATATATATATATATATAATATATATATTAATATTATATATATATATATATATATATATAAAAGATGATTTAATTATGAGAAGTGAACGCTTCGAATCCTCATATATGATTACTATATTAATAATAAGGACAACACAACAAACGAACAATCAACAAAACAACAACAACAACAAAATAATAATAACATAAATAACTCAATCCTCTCCCTCTAACTCTCTCCTCCTAATAGATAAATAATATATAATATTTTAATAATAATTATGAAATAAATCAATAATTACTAATTAATCATGTAAATATAATAAAATAACAAATAAATATAATTAATAATAATGTTAAGTTATACATTTATAAAAAGGCATTGACCCACTTTCATCCTTAGCTACTACTTCAAAAACATAAATTACGTGTTTTCCTCCTTATGTTCATATAATTATTACTTATTAAAATAAACATTCGCGCTGTTCAAGTATGATTTATCATAGAAGGAACTTTGAGGAATCTAAATTTAGAGGCAGAGAGAGATCATGCCTATATAATACAAGACTCACTTGCATTTCTACCGGCGCTTCTTCTATAGGGTAATTTATGACTGCATATATATTATGTAAGTCAAGACTCAAATAATACGATCCGTGTTTTGGTAGTAGTTAGCGTGAGTATATTACCAGCTATAGCTAAGATACTTTGTATAGTTAAATTAGTATTAGATATACTAATTAAAGAAGTTCATTTTGTATGAGTCAAATACCTTAGTCTATATACAATACTATATTTATTCAGAGGACAGCTATATGTATATATAATTAGGGATAGAATTATGTTATAATGAGCCTAATAAAAGTGACTTCCGGTTAATTTTTTCTTTTGGGTTAGCATATCATTGTGAGGTAATATTATTCTTAATATATGTCAGATTGGTATGAGTTTATAGTATAATAATATATATTATTGGTGGTTGAGGTATGTTATAAATATCTCTCGAGAGAGAGAGGAGAGAGAGAATATGGAAAAAACAATTGCAAGTGTTAAGACTTTTGTATATGAAATGCCAATTTTAAAGAGTAGTGAGGTGGTGTGGTATCGTGGCGTGCGTGCGATGCGCGAGCGAGCGAGCGATGAGTAGCGAGCACACAGTAATATCATGATATAGTTTTTGTGTGTTGCTACGCTACTATATATATATAAGTATAATCTAATATTGTTAATTGTGGCATTTTGATATACTGCGTTGAAAGTCTATAATAAGATGTATAAAGTCTATGTAGTATTTTCAGCTATACATAGTTAAGTTATACTCATGTACAAGTATAGCTATGTCACAAGGATATACTATAATTTATATTAATTAAACTAAGGTATATATAGTGAGATTACTTTATATTTATAGAGTATTAATAGTTTATTAGGGTTAACTGTATTGATAACGTAACACTTCCTACTATGAATTTAATATATATATTCATACCCCCGCCGAGCGTTATAGGGTAGTTATGGATGATATGATATTAATAAGATATAAATAAATGTAATAAATAAAAGCAATGTTATTGTATGGGAAAGTGAGATACATATATATTTAAAGACGGATTTTTATTTGATGTGAGTGTCGAGCCAGGTTCTTCGACATTTCGCAAATGAAGCCGACATCAGGATTTGTTTACCATGCTGTTGCCACCACGCGCGATGGTGAAGCTTCCGCCATCACCTCGCACGGTCGACCTATATCTGGTCTTGGTATTATGATGAGTTTATTAATTTGTTTATATATTTTATATATAGTGGTTACTAAAGGGGTTTTAATGCTGCTATTATAGGTGTTGTTTATATATAAATAAATGCTTTTAGTAGTATATTATTATAAATTTTTTAAGGTTTAATAATAAAGCGTTGTATATATATTATATATGAAGTATTGAATATATTTATACTATATATATATATATATATTATAGCGTAGTTTTTTCGGCTGCCTAGATGTAAAGAGAGATAAATTAATGTTGAAAAAGGTAGCAGCTTTACATGAAAATTTTTATAAACAAAAAGTTCAGCTTTTCATTACAAAATAAATAAACAAACATGAAAATTAAAACGAAAAAAAAGCAAATACGATTTATAAAGGATGAAACGGTTAAGTACTCATAGAAACTTTCACTTATTTATTTCATAGTGGTCAAAACTCCATTCAATATAATAGTATTGAGTATTAAATATATATATATATATATAAATAACCATTTTTGTACGACTCAAGAAGGATTAGTAAGTAGAGTATTTATATTCTATATATATATAAATCAGTGAGTAATAAAGGAATGATTATAGGCCTATAGTAATTTTAACAAAGCTTAGTAAAAATATATATTATATGAAGTCCGCAGATTCCGTTCATCACTGAGAAAAAAGTCCGAGGGGATGAATAATGTGGCGTGTGGAGATGTGAGTCCTAATATAATGGCGGATGCAGGGATGTTTTCCAGGGATGTTTATATATGGTTGTGGGGTTTGCGGATGTCATGTCGGATGTCCAATTCGATACATTCTCTCTTAACATATTAACGATACAATTTATTGTTAAATTGAGTTTTTTGTCAACGGATGATCGATAGTGTGTCTGAGCTTTAAAGTTAAAGACTATTGATCGATAAAGTAATGTGACCTGTGTTTAAAAAAGGCGTATACGTTATTACTAGGTATAGGGGCTATTTGCAGTGAAATAATAATATCATTCCATATCATCACATTACAATACACCACATGACAACCAAAAGCTATATATAATATTATATATATATATATATAATGAGTAATATATATAAAAGTTTGGTAACTATATATAATATTATAAGTGAGTAATATAATAGATATATATTAGTTAATGGTATCACATGTATATATAATATAGTAACCCATATATACAGTATATATATTATATATTATTATATATATGTAATATATATATATATATATATATATATATATATATATATTAATATATATCATGGTACAGTACTAATTTGAGTAAGAAATAAGGTGGAGGAATACTAACTAATATTACTACTAAGGGTATCTCACTATAAAGTGAGTATATATATATGGGCTGCTCCGTGCTCTCCACGCTCAGAATATTTTGCCTCGTCCTGTGCACTTTCCAGGCAAATCATTTTAAGTTATTAATTGCGAAATGCCTTGTATACCATTTCCACAGTAAAAAATGCTCTAATCTCATCTTATTCACATGTTATGATTATATAATAATTTTTATTATTTTTTTAACACGGTCTCAGGCACTCGCACCTCCAAAGGAAAATTTTTGGACTCTGGTTCCATCTCAACAGCCCAATTCTAAGAGGAGAGCTTTGAATTTAAATTGTTGTACAGCGGATACCAATTGTGTTTTTTTAAGAAAACAGCCGGAGGCGATATATCTTTAAGATATTCGCTCACTTGGCGCCGCACAAAACTAACGCACGCCTATCTCTAGAAAAATAAATTCAATGCAAAAGTGGGTCTTGGTTAAGAAATCGAATTAGGAGAAGGGCTAATCAAAAACCCCTTAATATCAACTGCCCGTAAAAAATGAAGGCATGGATGGAGTCACTGAGGTATTGGAAAGGTTGCGGTCGAAAGACAGCAGATGCATCCCCACACTGTCCCTGTTTTAGAGCCATCAGTAAACACTGGAGATAAATCCACTATAACGAACTTAGCACAAATGATAAGGAATGATAGCGCGACCCTATTTAACAGGCTAGACACATCCAACTTGTTTAAATCTTCCTGCATCCAACGATAATTCCAAATCCACATGAGAGTACTGGGATAGCCAAGGTGTTAATGGCTTCTTAAAATTTATAAGTAAAAATTATTCCGAGAAGAACGCAAGCGCAAAACAACTTATATGAGAGCAAAAAGGGTCATATGCTGTGAGGAAAGTTGAAACATCGTTATGTACAGCTCGGTGTTTGTAGCACAATCTTCAATCCGGTCAATAGTAAGAGTGAACATGGACTCCTGAGCCTGGTTAGATCTCGGCTGTAGACAGGTTATGGTTATATAGGGGGCATATCGAACTTGACGTATTGAGAAAACAAAAAAATGAGATCAGTCCGGAATATAACACCTAGTCGGTCTACACTATATCTTATTCCACATATAACAGTTGAGCAGAAACGCTGGCGGCGACCAACCAAGGTATCATT
Organism: Trachelipus rathkii; assembly: GCA_015478945.1. NCBI lineage: Eukaryota > Metazoa > Arthropoda > Malacostraca > Isopoda > Trachelipodidae > Trachelipus > Trachelipus rathkii. The sequence continues at coordinate 14,568 of JABUQX010006823.1, forward strand.
TCGATTCAAATCCGAGGCTCACCCGGGGGAACGATCGGGAACGCTCTGGTGGAGATCTTATCGATCAACCTACGTTTGCTTGGATGCGTGGACATGCTTACCACAGTGTAGTAGAAATTGAAGGCAACGTGAACCAAAATGTGTGTTATACTCGCGCCCATAGCGATCCACATTGCGCTTTCCAGATTTTTCAGACTTGGAGAAAAGGCTTAGGTTAGGCGGTTTGGAGACCGTAAAAGGACTTGAAGATCGCACCCAAGATCATGAGTGGCGAGTAGACGAAAGGCTAACTAGGTCAATGGCACGCTCTAGTTTACAATCGTTTATGGTGAGAGTTAGTTTGTACTCGTTAATAGCATATTGTGCTTAGTTAGATACATCATAGAAGATTCTTTCGAATATTATATAGAAATTAGATATATACACTATGTAACAGAATGGATGAACCCTATAAGGTTAGGTTCGCGGGGAGGAATAAGTGGAGGGCAGCAAGTTCTTTGCTAACACCGTTTGTTCCTAAACAACGTTGACTCGCTCAAGAAGGTTATGGATGAGGGTGAGAGAAATGGGCCAACCATAGAGCGAATTTACGTTTACACATTAGGTCGGAAATATTCTCATATTGCTAGTTGAAGTTGCCTTTTTAAGGAATAGCAGCCATTGGGCACCACCAACATATAGCGCCAGGTCATCAACATAGAGAGAAAAATTGACCGTCGCTGGGATAGAAGCAATGGTGTCATTGAATCCGAAAGCAAATAATAATAGACTTTGAATATTGCCCTACGGAACTTCTTCATTCAGAGTAAAGTGGCGTGATAAAACGGAAGAGCACCGAACCTGGTGGATCTGTCTGACAGAAGGCATTTAATAAAGAGAGGGAGCTATCCTCGGAAAACGAGCGAGTGGAGTTTAAGGAGAACCCCAGTTCTTCACGCTGGGTCATAAGCTTTTTCAAGGTCAAAAAAGACACCAAGAACCATCCCACTAATTGAGAAGGCTCCCCGGATGTGATGATCCAGTTTTAACAAGGGATCCGCGGTTGAACGATTTTAGCGGAAACCAAACTGGAAGTTTGAAAAAGCCTGGCGACTCTCCAGAACAGAGAGAAGGAGGCCTGAAACCATTTTCTCGATTAATTTGCAAGTATGACAGATCAGCGAAATTGGTCTTTGGTTGTCCGCCAACTACTGATCTTTCCCAGATTTGGGAATATTGATTACAAAAGCTGTAGTCCAAATTGATGGAAAAGAGGATTCGATCTATATTCTGTTATACAGATCCAACAAGAACGCTGATGCAGAGGGGTGAATATGACGGAGCATTATGTACGAAATTAAGTCTGGGTCAAGGGCACCATCTTTGCTGTTCGCCAGTGCAGTGTGATACTCTGAAAGTGTAAAAAGACGGTTACAGATATGATCTTCCCCTTTCGCTGCTGAAAAGTCTGGAGGTGCGTTGTTAATTCTCAATTTTTAAAAGGCTTCAGAATATCGGAAAGAGCTCGAGTGGCTAGCAAAACTATAACCTAATGCATCTGCAACAGCTGCAAGAGCAGAAATCGTATTGATTATATCAGGCTGATAACGGAGAACTGTGGGTGAAGAGCTTTGCAGCGGCGAGATATTTTCTGTGCAACTTTCCACAATGAAAAAAGGGGAGAAGTGGATTGACTTTAGAAGCATAAGTTCGAAAGTATTGTTTACGTGTTTGGCGATTAATTCGACGAAACCTCGCCGCAGCTGCTTTAAAAATAATCAATGTTTGGGGTGGTGCGGGTCTTTTTAGGTATGCCTGCACAGAGTTTTTTAACTTTCTACTCGGTTAGCTCGTGCACACTCTTTTAAGGACCAATCAAAGGGGTTTACCAAACGCATAACCTAGCGGAAGATCGCGGAATGCAAGCTTCCGCTGCTGTGATGATAACTTGTTGGAAGAAGTTAAAGACATCATCAATAGCCAGAAACCACTTATTGAAGGGAGAAAGTAGGAGAGCTGTAGCCTGATAAAAAAGAGCCAACTTCTCTAGGTCATAACGTCAGCTGGAATTGGGTTTTAAAATTGGGCTCCGTGCAAGTTTATTTAAAACTATAGGGTAGTGGTCACAGACGTATAAATATTCAAAGCGGGACTGGGTAAAGCGATCCATAAAAGAATGGGAGCAAAAGAAAATATCAATAGAGAAAGAGTGTATCTAAACGTTCATATGTAGGGAGTCCTGTGTTAAGCATCCCAGGAAAAGGGTGCTAGAAGATCTACAAGGATCTTAGACTTAGACGAGGTGACAGAGCCACCCAATAGGGGGTTGAAGGTTGAAGTCTCCTACTATAACAACCGGAGTAGGGAGCTGCTTAAAAAGATCAGCTAACTCGACCTTAGTAAACTCACTACTCGGAACCAAGTAGATCGAGCAGACAGTAAGGTCGATGAATAGACGAATTCGTGCTGCCACTGCTTAAATTCAAGTTTGAAGAGGGACTGGAGAATAGGGGACAGATATATGAATGAGTATTCCTGCACCTCCCCCAATTATTGTCACCTCTTTCTATAGAGGTTAGGGGAGATTTATATTCCGACGGTTGGAAGAAATCACGATGACATAGCCGAACATAGTCGAACTTCCTTCAAACATATGCACTTTGGTGTACATATGTTTATTAGTTGAACAAGTTCTCAAAATTAGAGTAGTAACCACGACAATTCCATTGAAGGAAGGTGGCCATGCTTTGTTGTTATAAATATTATGAGGATGGTCTTTTTGAGACAATTGTCTCTATGTGGCTAGGGGATGTTGGAAGTGGAATCAGATATGGAGGAAAGATTGAGACGTCGGTTTCGAAGAGGAGGAGCAGCTTCTCCTGGTGGTAAGGAATAGTCGTACAACAGAGATATGGGTTGTAAGGCCGGTTTTGGGAAGGAGTTTTTAGTGGTATTTGGTGGAGGGGTTTGGCGATGAATGCGAAGTAAGTTGAGTTCAGCCAAGTCCTTCTTATTGTGTGGACTTGGTTGGTCATTAGAAGAACAACCAAAATGCTCATGTTTAGGAATGGAAGGAATGGTATATGCCAAGCAAGCAGATTCAGAAATGGGTGGAGAATATGGGAGTGTTTCCATGGAGGCAGTGTAAGAAGGTGACACCGGAAAAGTGTCACCTTTTTGTAAAGTTGGAGTTGCGATATTAGGATTCAATAAGGGTGAGCCACCCTTATTGTCAGTGAGCCACCAGGTGGGTGATTTTGGAAAACTGGACAATTTGCTAAAGAATTCGTAACTGACAAATGTACATACTAGTGCTGGGGGCGGAGGGACGCACGAAATCTCCCAAATATTGGTTATTTCACATAAAATGTGGGTCCTCTTTCGTGCCACCAACAGATTTAGAACGCTTGGAGCGCTGGCGGTGTTTGCGTTGAACGGTTTTCCATTCATCCTTCTCGGAAGCGCAAGATGCATTAGAAAGAGTGGGTCGTCACATCAGGCTCCATTTGGGAACTATAATTCATTTCATCCTTTGGGTTGTGCTGAAGTTTGGAAATTCGGAAGAGTTATAGGAGGATTCAGAAGAGCTGGAGTAATCCTGCAAGCTATCAAAGAGTTGGTTGGTGGGTTGTTCAATAGCTATGACTGTTTGGGTACAATCTATTGAAGTCGCTGCTTTTGTCTCAGGAATAGACTTATGACGAGATCTCTTCTGAGCTGCATTTTTAACATCTAGGGTTAGTGTGTTTTTTTTTTAGTAATTTGGATGTTTTGTATTTTTGTTAATTATCTTTAGCATGGCGATTAATCTTTTCTTTGTGTTTAGGAACATCTTTTCAGGAAATTGAGTAAACGTGGGAGATGGATTAGGGAGCATGGACGCAGGCCTCTTACGCGAGTTTAGCGAACTCATCGGGAGGGTATGGAACGGAGCGTCTTGGCAGGCAATGTTCTCCAAACTTTGTGTTGAATGAACTAACTTAATGTCATTGTTAGTTAATTTAAAACTAGTACTCAGAGTAGGGTTGTTGGTGGCATTTTGAACAGGAGATTTGATCAAGGGCTGCTTTTGGACCTTTTTGAGAAGTAGGTAGTATAGGCAATGCATTTGGCAGGTTGCAGTAACTACTTGAGTTTCACTAGGATTTGGGGGAAGAGTTCTACTGAAATGGAGTTGTGCCGGCGGATTAACACGCGAAGGCAGAGGGCTGCTGCGATTGTAGCAATTTGTAGGATATTTGTCTTTGAGCTGGTGTATGACATCTCTCCTGCCCAATTTTTGTATGGTGCATAACTCCAAAACTTCCTCTTCACACAGGTAAGATAAACATTTCAAAGAACAGGCTATAAGGGTTCCTCCACAGTTTTTGCACTGCAGTGTGTTTTCACAGGGATTGTGAAATTCTTCTCCGCAGACTGGCCATCTATCATGCGGTCCCCTACAGTATTTTCGGGGAATAAATCCAAACCAAACTGGCATTTAAAGCAACGTCTGGAATTGATAGGGAATAAACACTGTAGCTTTTGACTAAAACCCTATTTGCACCTTTGGAATGGAAAGTGGTACTAAATGTATCAGCAATAAACTGAAGGTATTTGGAGGTATCAGGCGAGATTACGACGAGGGGGAAATCTGTAAAAGTTAGTAACTGATGACAAGAAAGTAAATTATATATATATATATATATATATATATATATATATATTATATATATTATAGACATTGTGTATGTTATAAGCTATAAAACATATAAAACTTTATATATATGAGTATGGTTACTGTCACTAAGAGGAGCTTCTCTATTTAATATCTCTCTAGAAATACTAATTTGGAATAATATATAAGTATATATCGGGAATGAGCGGACATGGATTTTAAGGGTCAGCTGGTGGTTATCCCGGTGGAGAGCAGTATATGGAGTAAACAATTAAGAACGACCAGGACGGGGGGGGAGGCGGCAGACGGGCTTTTCAGAACTCTGTCTTCTGAGATAACATTGAATGCAGTACATTATATAATAATATAGCCGGGCATCTTTTCGGGATTGCCCCAACCGTTTGGGAGCACTGGGTTGTGTCGGAAGGAGACGTACCAGACGAATTAGAATCTCTTAGATGTTGTTACGAAAGAGGACTTTTAGGAGTAGTAGAAGGAATAAAAACAGAAACACCTGCTGGGTTGGTTTAGGAGTAGGAGGGACCAGGTTGGGTAGTTTAGGTGGGGAACTCCGTAACTATAGTTGGTAACTGTAAACGCCTTATTTTAACAACGTATTATCTTTAAAACCATTTTATATAGAAGTTAATTAAACCACAGATTCTACTACTGTGCAATTGCTGGTCAATACTTTTATGCCGAAACATTTTCTCAAAAACTAGAATCATAATAAAATAAATAACAGGATGGACCGAAAAAAGCGTATATTTCAAAAAGGAAGGGAAGTAGTTCTTCCCATAACAGGTCACAAACCAAAGACTCACTGACTCACACAACTTCCCGGACCCCAACTCCGTAGGTTAAGGCATGTGTGTGTGATCACCGGGTGAGTAATATATAGACCTACCTCAGGAATTTTACCACGCAGCGTTACACCCCTTTGTACCTCACGGAACCTATTAATATAACTCCACGTTAGAGTCACCGAGATGATAAACATTTCAAAGTGCTAGAGATTCAATTTATCCTCCCCGCTAGTTATCTCGTAGGTTCGGGTCCCCCACAAACAGTTGGCGGCCCAGTCATAGGCGCACCAAAAAGACCGGTTTTTACTCTTTGTACCCTCATGTCATTCCACAGAGGAAAGATAGATGTGAGGATGGGACTGATATAAGACCTATGCGGAAGAGGGCATACCGGTAATGGGCCAAAGGTGGCACTGTTGATAGGAAAAAAAAATTAAATGTATAAAACTTTCTTTCAAAGTACGTTAAAGGGGACTGGAAAAGAAAATGAAAGAAAAGAAGAAGGAAAGATAAGAAAGACATATAGAAAGCAACTAATGAGATTTAGGCATATCTTTGAAAGAGCGTTCGATAATTTTCGAAAAATGTTTGGAGGATTAAAAGAAGGCTTTAGAAACCAAACATGTGACAAATGTACATTACTAGTGCTGGGGGCGGAGGGACGCCACGAAATTCCCCAAATATTGGTTCTAATAATTTATTATTTTTTATTAAAAATTTTTAAATTTTTGTCAAATGATAAATAGATAAAATAAAAACTCCCTATAAAAAAAACTGTCATAATTCAGATCCACATCAATTCCCCAGAACCAAAATTCTTAAATGGATTTCAGTAATTTGGAGGGATATTTGATAAAGAATTTGAAAAAGAAATCGAAGCACTTTTTGAAATGACATTTTGAATGGTTCAAGAGGTTTCAAAGTTTGTCCTCCCTTTTTAATTTTATGTCGACCTTCCACAAGAAAATAATTGGTATTTGAAAAAGTTATTATGTTAGTTATCTACTTCAATCTACTTTCCACGATGAGGTGTATTGAAATTAATTAAAATAGCTTTGATGACATAGATGAAGAATATAATTTTAAATATTAATAGTAAAAATTAATACAGATATTATGGAATTTTTTTTCTAAATATTTTCGTTTTCAAAATTGATAATGAAAAAATTTCAAAACACGGGTACTGTTTGAGCCATTCAGTTTGTGTCAATGAAATCTCTAAGCACAGCAATTATGAAAAAATATTGCACCCTAATTTGTAAATATAATTTATTGAATTAATAATATATATATATAATATATTATAAGTATAATATTATATATATATATATTATATTATATATATATATTATATATTAATATTATATAAAATATATTATATATATATATATATATATATATTATATATATATTATATATATATATATACTATATATAATAATATATATATATATTGGATAGGTAGTAATCAAAAGTTGATATAAGGGTTGTGGGAAGTGATATAACCTGAAATTCAACTGGTAGAAGAATATAAATAATGCATGCATCAGACGTATCGAAAGAGAGAAAAATTGTTTTTAATTGTTACAAAATGATTATGTCAATATTGATCAGGTTTTAAAAATGAGTTAAAGTTTGTTAACAGTATGAATTCATGATAAAGTATTTCAACAATTTTACTATACTGTAAAATGTTTGACGGTTCTACTACACATTTTTCTCATAATTCTAAAGGAAGATAAACCAAATATTTAACAAGTGTTCTTTCACGGGGTGAATTTGTTAAAGAATTAAAATAACTAATAAACAAATAACAATAAAAATAAAAAAAAATGAAATTAATAAGAATAGAAAAATAATAAAAATAAATAATAAAATAAATAAGACTTAAGTATATACATTTTTATACACATAATTTGAGATGACATATTCAGTTACTTGAGTGAATATCTTTAGTCATACCGTATTTCATAATTTAATGAAAATTTCTTCTCCTGGTTTAAGTTGAAGTGACATGGGAGATCCCTTTAATGCTATTTCTATATTTCCCATGACAAATATATAGTTGTGATAAATTAAATATTTATTAGAAATTAGCACCATCTTGCAGTCACCCCGAGAAAATGGGTTAAATGTCCATATTGAATATATATATTATATAATAATTAATGATATTAGATCTATCCTATAATAATTTTGAAGAAGTCTATTATTCAACTTATTCTCACGGAAAAAGGGAGCTACTATATAGAGTATATTTAAATATTTTTATATCTTATGCATAATCCACTCACTTCTAAATTTTAGAAAGGTAATATACCTTATTTAAATCTCTATAGAGGTATAAACCATATTCATATACCGTTAGTAACGGGATCTTTTAGTACTGGAATTTTTAATAAATATGTTCCATTAACTCGCATATATCAAAATTAAAAATTCACTGATTATGTGTATAATATTAATATCGTACCTATATATTATATGATTAACATCTATTGTATATAGTAATAGATTTTATTAGTTATATATAAACTTTTATGCCTCCTTTGTCAAATGAATGAGTATACTTTATGCTATAGCTCCGTATATTTTATTTAAAGTCTTATTATCTTAATTGAGAATATATGATGCTAATCATTTAACTTAATAGTGATAAAGTTTTCAATCTTTTGTCATGCTTTCAAATAGTCAGTTTTTTAACATAATGCGCAACAGAGTCAATTGCAATTTTTCTATGTCAATTGAATGAATGAGAATCTGTAAAGATTGAGTATATATATATATATATATATATTTTATAATAAAGCTATGAGTTGGAAACTGTTTTTACCTATTCTACTCAATTATTATACTAAACATATATATATAGATATTTATTACTTATTAGTTATTAGTAACATATATATGTTAATTTTATATTATATTTAACAAGTGTAAACATACTATTCCTTTTGGTTATTTATATATTGAAATAGGTATTGAAGTATTTCATTCGCTTTTAAGAAAGAAGCTAGTTTCAGTTATTTTAAAGCGGTGGTCAACTTTTCTATTGGATAAAACAACACCGACTACTCTTTGTCAAAGCATCCAATGTAATTAGATGAAAAACAGATAAAAAAGGTAAAATGTGATCGACTAGCAATTTCTATGCAGACTTAGAAATGCCCATAACGATATTTGATCCTATTTCTTTTTCACTCTATCTGAGATGGCGTTGTAAAAATTCCCCAAGGATTTGTTTATTTTTACTTTAGTCAAAAACGTCTTTCAACATGTCTTCAGAGGGCAAGGATCTTCTCCATTATTAGTACGACCTCGATTTTTCAAGATTTCTCCTTTGATTCAGCGCAATAGGTTCTCCTAATATTATCTAGTTCTCTGTTACTTATTTTCCGAATTTCACACAAAAGAGCTTGCCAATTGTGAGTTCTATGAGGGCTGATACGATTTACTAATAAATTCAAAATTATATAGTGAAATAAAGATAATAATAATATATATAATTTAGATCCTCTAGATGTCATAATAATTGATATGATCCTAAGGTAACTCTAAAATATAATAATTAATAAACTAAATCTAACAAATAATATTATTATATAAACTAAGATGATTTAAATTTTAATAAAATGCAAAATACTAGCGATAATTAAGATGCTGTCCTTCAAATTTGCGGGTTGTTTTACTAAGCAGAGTCATTCTCTAATAGAAAAAATTATGAAAAAACTGATGTTTCACTTTGATTGATCGGATCCTGCAAAATTATGAAATGAGTACACATATTTAATAAATTATCTAAAAAGTATGTTAGATTGAACAATAATTAAGATAATAAATTATATTCTATTACACTGTTGTTAGCAGTTACACCATGAAAACAAATATATACTGTGGATCTAAGTTAAGTAATTTAATAATATGAATAAATCTAAGTTAATATTAGTAAAATAGACTTTACAATATTACATTGTGGACCATAATGATAAGCTATTAGAATAATAATGCAAAATATAATAAATATGGATAGATTTAAATAATATATGAATAAAGATTGAATCTTTAATAACGATATTGGTGGTTTAGACTAAAATAAAATGAGAATGATATTAATTAATTTAAGATCAACGATCTTATAAACTCTTTGCAATCAAATATTAAGAAATGAATAGACGTACTTCTATTCTTTGAAATCAAAGGAAATTCTTCGTAAATAGTTCTTTATTTTCAAGGTTAATCGAAAGAATTTTAGTTGGTAAAAATTCATATAAAGGACTGGATTCGAGAATATCCATGCAAGAGTAAAAACTTATCTTACCTGGTATCCCTTGCTGTTTAACTCCTGCATGGCACTATAACCAAAATGCCGCCATGGCGGGTATACTAGGACATTCGTGATCACGGTTTAAACTAACTATTTATTTATATTAACAGCAGTCACTTTTAATACGAATAAATTAAAGGCTTCTAAATATAAAAAAAATATAAAAATTTAATAGTTCTATGATTTACCAATGCTTAAGCAAAGATTATAAATGAGGAATGAAATCTATGAATGCAAAAGACCAAAAAAAGGCTTAATGTTCTTAGATTGTATTAGCTCGAAATTAGTATGCGTGTGATCGAAGTGGGAGATCTAGAAAGGGTAGGAAACCGAAGGGAGTAGCAAGTTACCTGTGCAAAACACAAAATTTATTCAAATAAACGATCCCCAAGCATTCATCAATTTCATTTAAATTATTACGAGTTATGTGTCCGGCTTAAATTTTTTTAATACACAATAAGGAGATTCTGCTACAAATAACGTTTAATGATGTGTGACAAATTACCAACTTGAAATAAACATGGTTTACACAACACATTAGCAAATGGTTCAACGGTAGGCGCCGGGATTTGTGACTGTCGAGCCCGGTGGAATGCTTTCAAATCTTTACTGGTAATATCGTTTGTTACTCATTACGAGAGTACTAAGTGTTTAGTTTTAGAGATATCACCACATAAGAGGAAATTACATATTTACACCTACTTCTTTGCAACATTAAAATTAGAGTACACAAAATAACTTCGTTATGAGGCAGTCCTTACAAAACAATAGCTCGCGAAACCACGTACCTCAAAAAATATGAGGACACTCGTCTCGTTGTGTAGTAGCTTCTACATTACTCTTTTCCTGACTTAACAGTTCCTTACAATTATGGTCTTAATTTCGCTCTTCTTTAGAAAAGTATCTGTGCGAGTAATCGTTAAAGAGAATTTATGAAATAAAAAGTTATCCCTTGCTTTATACCATGTCAAGTGAATTAGTATGTATGAAGTTTAACATGAGTTTGTAAGTGCTTCAACTAACCTATTCTATGTTATAATATTTAAGATACTCATGGTAATATGGAACTCTAAGTGATTTTTGTTATTCTTATCACCTCTTTGTTTAAAGATGGTTCACGTTGAAGTCTCAGGTTCTATAACGCGTTATACGAGTGAATACTCGGGTTTTCTAGTCTGATGTAGAATTTATAATCGTCCAGGATATAATTGAGAATGGCATAATTAGGAAGACTAAGACAACATGTTATCGTGTACATATTTTCCAATTTAGAAGTCTCCTAGTTCAAACTACCATTGTACAACAACGGCTAAAGATATCTAAGGAGAGAAATGTCCAGCTTTTAATCACTTTCTAACATCTTACAGTAGATAGTAACGCAATTAGTAAAAAACGGACCAGTTGTGTCAAAGTACATGTTCGTTATGTAAAATATTCTCATACGAATTTAAGATTATTCTCAAATATGACAAAAGTGTCAGGTGCGACGTATCTTAAATTATCGCTCTATTGGATAGTAATGGTCGAGTGGATATTGTCATTCATCATTTGGTTATGTGATACTGAGATATGTCAGTATTTCGAGCGAGAAACGATTGCAGGGCCCACATGGAAAAGTCCCATCGAAACACCATTCTTTTGTAGTGTATAATGTTTCATTATGACACTTTTGTCAACATTTGAAAATTCAAATCACTTAAAATCACATTACACACGGACTCCCACAAAATACCCCTCCACAGAGGTGCGACAAAATTGGTAGTGATTTTAAAAAGTTTTATTTCAACGTGTGGTCTCTATCCAACCCTTTGAAAAAAAGGCTAGCAGAATGCTCTTTTTATATATTTTCTTAGGCTGTACCTTACAGTAGGATTGGCTAACGACGCTGGGTAAGTAGTATTGTGAATGGTTTTTGAATATCTGTGTTTTGCAGGTACACCTAGTATCCATGGTAATAGCTGTATTTGAAGAAAGATGATGATAAGCTTTTATTGATTTTTCATCAAAAATTATTTAAAACTTCCACAATTAATTAAAGATAATTTTAGTTTTTTTATATTTTGAGAAATTTTTTTTTTGTAAAGCTGCTTATATAAATATAAATAGTTAGTTAACGTGATCATGCCTGAAGTATACAGTGGCGAAGAAATATTGTTATAAATATTATAAAGCTTACACTATTTATATTGGACAAGTGAGTATAAATAAAATAAATTTGTCTTATATTAAAAATAAAGCAGTAAGTATGGATTAATAGAGATCAAACTTTAAAAGTACTTTTAAAAACGTGACGATGAATCATCATTCTGTAATATAAATAATAATAATAAATATATATGATAATGATAATAATATAATAATAATAATTAATAATAATAATAATAATAATAATAATAAAATAATTAATAATAATAATAATAAAAATAATTAATAGTAATAATTTTGTCACATTTCATTATGGCAAATTATATATGGATATTTATTTACAATTTACTTAGATTAATATATATATATATATATATATAACATCGAAATAACACATGATGAAGATAGTTGGGTCATTGTATTGAAAAATATAGAAACATAGGTGGAGTTAATTATATATATTATATAATATAGTATATATATAGTATGATATTAGATATATAGTATATATGTAGTTATATAGGATAGATATATAATATAATAGTATATATAATATATATATACTAGGTATAGAATAGTATATGATATATATATATTATTATATATATTATATATAATATATTAATATTATAACTATATATATATGATATATATATAGTATAGATATATAGATATTGGTAATATAGTATTAAGGACTTTTGTAGGAATTAGTTTTTTCTTATTAAATGGATGTCATTGACTAAAATTAGTTTAAGTATTTTTATTTAATTCAGATACAGATATCGTATATCAAATTTTTAAAAAAAGTAAAGAATTATAAAATAAAAATCAACTAGAAATTAGACATATTTTAATAATAAGTATGTTCTTTACCCTTTTTTTTTGTAGCTATTGAGCACTGTATTGAATGTAAATGATTACAGCAAATGTTCGATCAATATAGTGCTATGCCTCGGGACTATAATAGTGAGTAAATGGTATATTATTATGATGAATAGCCTAGGAAAGCGTATAGTGTACAT
>JABUQX010006823.1:40000-42500 GCA_015478945.1 Trachelipus rathkii
GCCTCTTATGGCAATAATAATAATCATTTACAGTTTTATGAGTAATTTATATGTCTTATTATTAATATTATAATTATTATTATTATTATTATTATTATTATTATTATTATTATTATTATTATTATTATTATTATTATTATTATTATTATTATTATTATTATTATCATTATTATTATTATTATTATTATTTTGATTAATAGAGTAGTAGCAGAAGCACTTGTAGTTATAATACTAATGTTAATGTTTATATTAATTATTATTAAATTACAATATATTTATATATATATATATATATATATATATATATATATATATATATATATATATATATATATATATATATATATATATATATATGCGCTGTAAGGCTTGGCTTTCTTTTCGACTTGTGTCATGTTCTTCTATTACTTTTCTGCTTCCGGTACATGTGACGATGATGATGATGATGATTATATATATATATTATATAGAGTAGCAATATATATATATATATATATATATATATATAGTTATATATATATATATATATATATATATATATATATATATATATACACATATATATATATATATATATATATATATATATATATATATATATATATATATATATATATATATATATATATATATATATATATATATATATATATATATATATATATATATATCAGGCGCGGCTTTACGGGGGAAGCACAGGAGGCCGGGCCTCCTCTAAAAAAATAAAAGCAACTAATGTAATAAAATAATTCAATTTACTATTTATTACTATTAAAATAATGTTTAAAATGTTATACAAGAACGCTAATTTTACATTAAGATCATTTATTCTCTTGCGAAACATTATTTTTCATAAGGATCATTGACTGGAGGAATTTTGATTTGTGCCTCCAAGAAAGCATAATTATAATGCTTTCAAAACACTGGTTGTCATGGCAACGTAAAAGAAACCTTATTCTTATTTTGTCTATTTTGAGGATTTTTCCACAAAGCCTCCTCTCGAAATTTGGCAAGAAATCCAATTTTTTTAAAAAATTAATAAAAAAAATTATTTAATATATATATATAGTATATATATTTATGAGTATATATATATATATATATATATATATATATATATATATATATATATATATATATATAGTATATATATATATATATAAATATATATATATATATATATATATATATATATATATATATATATATATATATATATATATATATATATATATATATATATATATATATATATATATATATATATATATATATATATATATATATATTGAGAGAGAGAGAGAGAGAGAGAGAGAGAGAGAGAGAGAGAGAGAGAGAGAGAGAGAGAGAGAGAGAGAGAGAGAGAGAGAGAGAGTTATACTAAATTTACTATATTTTTGTTAATAATTTTAGTTGTAATTTTGGATCTTTTAATAATAACCTTTTCTGTGTAAACTTAGCAATTTTCAAATGGAGAAGGAGGACAAAAATAAACCTTTAATTTTCGAATATATAATAGAACACGATATACATATTTACCCTATTTCTTAGGTCATACATTAAATTAAATAAATCAATTAAATCTTTAAAAAAATGTTACAACCTTTATACAACAGGAAATCATAAACACTTTCGCTACGAAAATGCAGGACACGGGGCCTTGGAGGCAAAGTTTCTTCTTTAAAAGACTTCCACGGAGGCAAGGTGCTAAATTATATTATCAAACTCAGCTAAAAAAAGAAAAAGCACATTATTATTCAGCATCTAGTTCATTAATTCATTTATTTATTTATTTATTTATATATAATTAACAAAATAATTATTTATAAAATATTTGAGTTATCCATTCCTGCAGTTCTCTTTTAGCATATAATTGTTTTTATGGGTATCTTAGTTTTCCTTTCAAATTCAGATATTAGAATTTAAATATATGAATTATTTTTATCCGAAATGTGCATTAAGAACAAGTAAATGTTTATTTTAATTTTTTTCTTAAATTAAACGAGTGTTTTATTAGATTCTTAGACAGGAAAAAAAACAACTTGTAAAAATTTATAATTGATTAAAAATAGGGCTATTCAATGGCGATGATGCTTACACTTTTTGTTTAAATTTTACATAATCTTTCATTTGTACAATGTAATGTATTCTTTCAGATGACCTATTTTCACAAAAAAATAAGAGAATTTTATCATAACTGCAAAATTTGAAGAATATCGTTTATTTCTATAATAATAACTCGTGCTAAGCACGAGTAGCACGAGTGTATGAGTCGCCTCTGATATATATATATATATATATATATATATATATATATATATATATATATATATATATATACATTGTATATATATATATATATATATATATATATATATATATATATATATATATATTTTAGTGCCTCCCCATGTTTTCGGTTCACGAGCCGCCACTGATATATATATATATATATATATATATATATATATATATATATATATATATATATATATATATA
>JABUQX010006823.1:47500-67500 GCA_015478945.1 Trachelipus rathkii
CTTTAATTTTATGAAAAAAACAAACAAAAAAAACTGTTCGTTTTTGAACAGTTTTAGGGTGAAGAGAGGAATTTTTTTTTTGAATTTCCACAAAAACTGCCATAAAATCTTTAATTTTCAAGATATTTCAATTTTTTTGCACTAAAATACTCCAATTTAGTGTGGTAATAAATTTTAGTTAGACACCTTATTTGAAAATTTGTTTTTTAAAAATTTTTTTTTACAATCTCTGAAAAGTACTTTCAAAATTTTTGAACAGAGAATAGTCAACCATGGCTGACACCACCTTACGTTCTACCAAAACATTTAATATAAACGTCAGTTTGTTTACACGTTTATATGTGAGCTTGGTACCAAATTTGGAGAAAAAAAATCTGTTCGTTTTTTTTTAATGAATTTTTTTTATATCTCATGTAAGGAAAAAATGAAATGCTAGAAAAACACAAATAAACATTTGGAAAATTTTTCATTTTTTAGACGGCAAAAAAAACTTTATTCTCATATATATATATATATATATATATATATATATATATATATATATATATATATATATATATATATATATATATATATATATAAAAAAAAATATATATATATATATATATATATATATATATATATATATATATATATATATATATATATATATATATAGGTTCCAAGCAACCTTCTATTGATTTAAATAAGTACAGTTTCAAAGCAGTGATGTCGAAGCAGGTGACTTGAAAACTGTTCCGAGATGTCTTCTTTTTTGGAGAGGCGGATCGGACTAGTAGTAAAGCCTCCTGTACATTGTCTAACGGCGACGCTCTTGTCGATGGTTCGTGTCCTGGCGCGAGTGAAATTTTTTTCGTCTTATTATTGCAAATTTCTCGCAACGAGCATGTTGTGCGCATGTCGGCGATCCTTGACTTTGGTCGGTTGCTCCTGTAACATGAGCACCCCTGAAAAATGCCGTGTAGCCCCAGGGGGGGTTCCAACCACCCTTCTGTGGATTTAAATATGTAGCGAGTTTCAAAGCAGTGATATCGAAGCAGGAGATTTGAAATCTTCCGAGATGCCTTCTTTTTTGGGGAGGCGCATCGAACTAGTGGTAGAGCCTCCTGTACATTGTCTAACGGCGACGCTGTTGTCGATGGTTTGAGTCCTGGCGCGAGTGAAATTTTTCTTCGTCTTATTATTGCAAATTTGTCGCAACAAGCATGTTGTGCCCATGTCGGCGTTATTTGACTTTGGTCGGTTGCTCCTGTAACACATGAACACCCCTGAAGAATGCCGTGTAGCCCCAGCAGGGGTTCCAACCATCCTTCTGTGGATTTAAATAAGTATCGAGTTTCAAAGCAGTGATATCGAAGCAGGAGATTTGAAAACTTCCGAGATGCCTTCTTTTTCTGGGGAGGTGGATCGGACTAGTGGTAGAGCCACCTCTACATTGTCTAACGGCGACGCATTTGTCGATGGTTCGAGTCCTGTCACGAGTGAAATTTTTTTCGTCTTATTATTGCAAATTTGTCGCAACAAGCATCTTGTGCGCATGTCGGCGTTCCTTGACTTTGGTCGGTTGCTCCTGTAACCCAGGAGCACCCCAGAAGAATGCCGTGTAGCCCCAGCAGAGATTCCAATCACCCTTCTGTGAATTTAAGTAAGTGTCGAGTTTCAAAGCAGTGATATTGAAGCAGGAGATTTGAAAACTTCCGAGATGCGTTCTTTTTCTAGGGAGGCGGATCGGACTAGTGGTAGAGCCTCCTGTATATTGTCTAACGGCGACGCTGTTGTCGATAGTTCGAGTCCTGGCGCGAGCGAATTTTTTTTCGTCTTATTGCAAATTTGTCGTAAGAAGCATGTTGTGCGCCTGTTGGCGTTCCTTGACCTTGGTCGGTTGGTCCTGTTACCCATGAGCACCCCTGAAGAATGCCGTGTAGCCCCAGAAGGGGTTCCAACCATCCTTCTGTGGATTTAAATAAGTATCGAGTTTCAAAGCAGTGAAATCGAAGCAGGAAACTTAAAAACTGTAACGAAATACCTTTTTTCTGGGGTGTCGGATCTGACTAGTGGTTTAACCTCTTGTACATTGTCTAACAGCGACAGCGACGCTGTTGTCGATGGTTCGAGTCCTGGCGCGAGTGAAATTTTTCTTCGTCTTATTAATGCAAATTTGTCGCAACAAGCATGTTGTGCCATATCGACGTGGAGTTCGATTCTCTTGTTGGTTGCTCCTGTAACATGGGAGCAAACTAGCAGAATGCCGTTTAGCCCCAGCAGGGGTTCCAACCACCCTTCTATGGATTTGAATAAATATCGAGTTTCAAAGGAGTGATATCGAAGCAAGAAATTTGAAAACTTCCTAGATGCTTCTTTTTCTGGGGAGGCCTGAATGGTAATTGTCTAACCGCGACGCTGTTGTCGATGGTTCGAGTCCTGGCGCGAGTGAAAATTTTCTTCGTCTTATTATTGCAAATTTGTCGCAACAAGCATGTTGTGCCCATGTCGGCGTTATTTGACTTTGGTCGGTTGCTCCTGTAACCCAGGAGCACCCCAGAAGAATGCCGTGTAGCCCCAGCAGGGGTTCCAACCACCCTTCTATGGATTTAAATAAGTATCGAGTTTCAAAGCAGTGATATCGAAGCAGGAAACTTGAAAACTGTAAAGAGATACCTTATTTTTTTGTGGTGTCGATCGGACTAGTGGTGGAGCTTCCTACTTTGTCTAACGGTGACGCTGTTGTTGACGGTTCGAGTCCTATGAGGAAATTTTTATTTCGTCTTATTATTGCAAATTTATCGCAACAAGAATGATGTTCCCCATACTGATGTGGCCTGATTCTTGGTTGGTTGCTCCTTGTAACATGGGAGAACCAGCAGAATGCTTGCAGACTTCAAGTAGGGGTTAAAAACAAGACCCCTTCTATGGATTTTAAATAAGTACCGTTTCAAAGCAGTGATAGATCGAAGCAGGAGACTTTGGAATGTTCCGAGATATCTCTTTTCTGAAGTGGCAGTGATCGGATCTCGTGGTAGAACCCCTTCTTGTACATTGCACCCGGAGTAGCTGTTGTCGATGGTTCTCGGAGTTCTTGGCGCGAGCGAAATTTTTCATCGTTCATTAGGTGTAAATTTATCGCAAATAAGCATCTTTGTGCCCATGTCGGCGTGGATTGATTTGGTTGGTTGCTCCTGTAACCCAGGAGCAACCTATCAAAATGCCGTATAAATGCATATAATAGGTAGGGCACCCTCTACTCTCTCTTCATTCTCCATTGACTCTTAACACTTCATCCCTTGCTACCTCACCCCACCTCTGATTTTTCATAACCAACCATATATATATATATATTTATATATATATATATATATATATATATATATATATATATATATATATATATATATATATATATATATATATATATATATATATATATATATATATATATATATATATATATTTTTTTTAATTTAATAAATTTCTTTTATATATTTCTTTTACAATCCAAAAAAAATAATAATTACTTTTCTCCGGCTCCGGCTCCAACTCCGACTATAGTTTCTGCACTGTTTGAGAATTGTGTAGTACTTTCTGGCAATAAATTTTTCACGTACAAAAATATTTTTTGAAAAAATTTATGCAAAGAATCTGGTTCCGTTTCATACTCCGGCTGCGGCTCCAGATCCGGCGCTGGATCCGACTAAGGTTTCTGCACTATTTGAAAATTGTTCAGCACGTCTTCTGGCAATAAATTTTTCACCAAAAAAAATATTTATAGGAACAAAATTATACCCAGAATCCGGCTCCGTTTCCGACTCCGGATCCGGATCCAACTAAGGTTTCTGCACTATTTGAACATTGTTCAGCACGTCTTCCGGCAATAAATTTTTCATCTAAAAAATATTTCTTGAAAAAATTTATAAACAGGATCCGGCTCTAACTCCGGCTCCGGTTCCGACTCCGGATCCGGATCCGACTAAGGTTTTTGAACTATTTGAAAATTAGTCAGCGAGTCTTCTGGCAATACATTTTTCAACTAAAAAATATTTCTTGAAAAATATTTATAAGCAAGATCCGGCTCCGGATCCGACTCCGGATCCTGCTCCGGATCCGGATCCATCAAAGGTTCCTGCACTATTTGAAAATTGTTCAGCACATCTTCTTTCAATAAATTTTTCACCTAAAAAAATATTTCTTAAAAAAATTCATACCCAGGACCCGGCCGGGTTCGGCTCCGGATCCGGCTCCGGATCCGACTAAGGTTTCTGTACTAATTGAAAATTGTTCAACACGTCTTCTGGCAATACATTTTTCGCCTAAAAAGATATTTTTTGAAAGAAATTAATACCCAGGATCCGGCTCCGGCTCCGGCTCCGACACCGGCTCCGAGTTCGGCTTCGGCTTCGGATCTGACTAAGGTTTCTGCACTATTTGAAAATTGTTCAGCACTTCTTCTATCAATAAATTAAAAAAAATATTTTTCGAAAAAAACCATACTCCGGCTCCGACTTCGACTCCGGCTCCGAATCCGGATCCGATTAAGGATTCTGCACTATTTGAAAATTGTTCAGCAAGTCTTCTTAAATAAATTATTCATCTAAGAAAATTATCTCTTGAAAAAATTTATACCAAGGATAAGGCTCCGAATCTGGATCCGGATCCGGACCCGACTAAGGTTTCTGCACTATTTGAAATTTGTTCAGTATTTTTTCACTTAAAAAAATATTTTTTCAAAAAAATTCATATCCAGGCTCCGGCTCTGACTCCAGCTCCGGCTAATACTCCAGCTCTGACTTCACTTTCGGCTCCGGATCTGACTAAGGTTTCTGAACTATTTGAAAATTGTTCAGTACGTCTTCTGGCAATAAAGTTTTCACCTAAAAATATTTTTTTTTTAAAAAAATTCATACCCAGGATCCGGCTCCGGCTCCGGCTCCGACAGGTTTCTGAACTATTTGAAAATTGTTCAGCACGTCTTCTATCAATAAAATTTTCACCTAAAAAAAATATTTTTCGAAAAATCATACTCTGGCTCCGACTCCATCTCCGACTTTGAATCCGGCTCCGGCTCCGGCTCCGACTCCAAATCCGGATCCGATTAAGGATTCTGCACTATTTGAAAATTGTTCAGCAAGTCTTCTGGCAATAAATTTTTCATCTAAGAAAATTATTTCTTGAAAAAATTTATACCCAGGATCCGTCTCCGGATCCGGATCCGGATCCGGACCTGACTAAGGTTTCTGCACTATTTGAAAATTGTTCAGTGCTTCTGCTGGCATTAAATTTTTCACCTAAAAAAATATTTTTAAAAATTCATACCCAGGTTCCGGCTCCGGCTCCGGCTCCGGCTCCGACTTCACCTTCGGCTCCGGATCTGACTAAGGTTTCTGCACTATTTGAAAATTATTTAGCACGACTTCTGGCAATAAATTTTTCATCTAAAAAAATATTCTTCTGAAAAAAATTTATACTATTGCGCCGGCTCTGACTCTGGCTCCGACTTCGACTCCGGCTCCGACTCCGGATCCGGATCCGACTAAGGATTCTGCACTATTTGAAACCTGTTCAGCACGTCTTCGACAACAAATTCATTTAAAAATTTTTTCTCTTTAAAAATTTATTCCCAGAACTGGCTTGAATCTGGCTCCTGCCCGATCCGATCCGATTCAACTAAGGTTTCTGCACTATTTGAAAATTGTTCAGCACTTCTTTTGGCAATAAATTTTTCACCTAAAAATATTTTTCGAAAAAAATCAAACTACGGCACCGGCTCTGACTTCGGCTCCCACTTTGACTGGCTCCGGATCCGGATCCGGATCCGATCCACCAAGGTTTCTGCACTATTTGGAAATTGTTCAGCATCTTCTGGCATTAAATTTTTCACCTAAAAAATATTTTTAAAATTCATACCCAGGTTCCGGCTCCGGCTCCGGCTCTGGCTCCGCCCGGCTCCGACCCTTCGGTTCCGGATCTGACAAAGGTTTCTGTACTATTTGAAAATTGTTCAGTACGTCTTCTGACAAATTTTTCATCTAAAAATATATTTTTAGAAAAAAATCATACCCAGGATCCGGCTCCGACCTGGCTCCGGCTTGGCCCAGCTCCAACCGGCTTCAGCTCCGATCCGAATAAGGTTTCGTAATTCATTTGAAAATTGTCTTCAGCAGATTCTCTAAAAATATTCTCGAAAATCGTTCGGCCTGGTCTGAATTCCGGTTTGACTTCGGATCCGGATCCGACTAAGGGGATTCTGTACTATTTGAAAATTGTTCAGCACATCTTCTTTCAATAAATTTTTCACCTAAAAATATTTTTTGAAAAAAATTCATACCCAGGCTCCGGCTCCGGCTCCGGCTCCGGCTCCGGCTCCGGCTCCGACTTCACCTTCGGCTCCGGATCTGACTAAGGTTTCTGTACTATTTGAAAATTGTTCAGTACGTCTTCTGGCATTAAATTTTTCATCTAAAAATATATTTTTAGAAAAAAATCATACCCAGGATCCGGCTCCGGCTCCGGCTCCAGCTCCAACTTCGGCTTCAGCTCCGGATCCGAATAAGGTTTCTGCACTATTTGAAAATTGTTCAGCAGATCTTCTAAAAAAATATTCTTCGAAAAAAAAATCATACTCCGGCTCCGGCTCCGGCTCCGACATCGACTCCGGCTCTGACTTCGGATCCGGATCCGGATCCGACTAAGGATTCTGTACTATTTGAAAATTGTTCAGCACATCTTCTGCCAATAAATTTTTCATCTAAAAAAATTATTTCATGAAAAAAATATACCCAGGCTCCGGCTCCGGCTCGGCTCCGGCTCCGGCTCCATTTATTTGACTGAGTAAAATCCGAAGAATGAGCTAGAGGTTGAGAATATGAAAAAAAATTAGATTTTCTATAATTATAAATAAAACATTTTTTGATCCTAAACCTGGAATTGCAATTTTGACTGGAATTGAAATTTTTTAGTTCGACACCTCTCTAAATAAATTTCTGTATCTAAAAAACTATTTAGAATTTTTAAAAAATAATTACACCATGATGTTCAGGAGGAATTTTTCTACTAATTTAGATAATAAAAAAAAAAAAATGTGAAAATTTTGATTTTGCTTTCAAAAAGTAGGGGGTCTAGTTATGAAGTCTCCCCTTAAGGTGGAAATTATAGAAAGATGTTGGTGGAGTGCATTTGAGTTGGGTCCCCGTCCTGCACCCTGGTAACAATTATATTAATAGATTGTGGCTAAAACTTGAAATATATTAATAATAAATATATATATAAAGAAATTATATATATATATATATATATATATATATATATATATATATATATATATATATATATATATATATATATATATATATATATATTTATATGAAACATCCGCATCCGAGATCCATCCGCATCCGCGGATGTGAAAAAACGACATCTGCTGCATCACTAATATATATATATATATATATATATATACATATATATATATATATATAGTTATATATATATATATATATATATATATATATATATATATATATATATATATATATATATATATATATATATTGCCTTTGGACCCTCCTTATTTGGGGTGGGTGGGTGTCCATGTTATCTCTAGAAACCCAACAGCAACCTCCACCGGGCGGTGCCACAGGTCTCTCAGGGAGGAAATCTGATAGTGTTCTGTAGGGAGTGAGGGGGGGGGGCACATAAAAAGGAGGTGATAGACTGTTTCAGTTTCTATTAGGCATCTGCAGCAGAGTGAAGAGGTAGCGTCTTGGAGTCGGAACTTATGTCTGTACTCCTGGAGATCCGGGTGATGTTCGGATCTCAATCTTGAGAGTGAGATCTGTATCTTTTAATATTACACGGAGGCGGGAGTATATGAGGTGATTTGGTGGGCGATTGTTGAGGTATTGCTGTGTGCAGTATGTGTGAATGTGTTTTGAGAAAGTTGTGTTGTTTGAAGGAGGTGGAGGGGGTATGATTCTAAAGAGATCGACGTAGTATTGGGCAGTGGAAGAGGGGTGGGATTTTAAACGATGTATAATGTGATTGTGTAGGTAGTTGTGGCATGGGTGATTCGAGTCGAGAGTCTTGGCATAAAATTGTGTTCTTATTATGTCCAAATGATCCCGAATGGGGAAAAATTTTGTTTCCTCGTGTAGATGTTGGATTGAGGTGGTTTTCAGACAGCACGTGATTTTTTGTTTTGATTCTGTTGGTGGATGAGGTTTGAGGGTACCAGAAAGTTGATCCATAGTTGTTTGTAGTTGTCAGTGTGGTTGTTTCATTGCTGAAACTGTGTTGAGATAGAGTTCGTAGGACAATTAATTTTCTATTTGCTGTGCTTATGATGTTTTGAATGTGGGAAGTAGAGGTGAAGTGGGTGCCGAAGGTTATACCGATTATTTTGGGTGTTTTGTTTAGGGGGATGATGGAGTTATTTAGAGTTATTTGCGGATGTAATGGTGATTTGTGTCTGTCGGTGGTGATCTAGGTTATAGATGATTTCTCGGCAGAGGCTGACATTCTGTTGGAAGACAACCAAGTTTCTAGATCTAGACGATTTAGATAAGTCTGAGTATGGTACTGAGGGGTATGATACGGTTATGATTATGTCATCTACATATGTTATAAATTTTGAATTGGGAGGTTGGGTGGTAGGGATATCGGTTGTAAAGATGCTAAACAGGAATGAAGAAAGAATGGCTTCCTGAGGGACTCCGTTCTTTAATTTTACTGTTTTTGAGATTTGGTGTTTGCTGGACACCTGTGCAGTGCGTCCAGATATAAAATTAGATAACCATTTTTTGTAATTATTAGAAAAGCGCGAGTTTAGGATTTTTTTGAATAAGTATGTGTCTGGATACTGTGTCGAAGGCTTTGCTAATATCAATAGCCAGGGGTATTGTTCTATGGAATGGTGTTTTGTTTAATCTGTTTATGATGTATTCTATGATGTTTGTTAGAATTGTTGAGGTGGAGTGGGCAAAGCCATGTTGGTAATTTGGGGTGAAAGTGGGGTTGGATTTTGGTGAGTATGATCTTCTCCATTAGTTTGCACAAAGAGGAAAGTAGGGATATGGGCCGGTATGAGCAAGGGAGATTGTTTTTTTTTTTTGTGAGTTTTAATTTGGGTATGATTATCGTTTTTTTCCAGTGTGGAGGGATATAGCTGAGTGACCAAGATTTATTGAAAATATTTGTAATGAATGAAATAGCGGTTGGTCCAGTGTTTAATGTGAAGGTTAGAAATGTCTAGGCCAGAAGCTAGGGAGTTTTTTAAGACTTTGATTAGTGAAGTGATTTCTCGTGTAGTGAATAGGAGTTGGGATTGATTTTTAATTGTGTTTTTTTAAGCTTGCGTATTATCTTTCTGTTATTTGGGTGAGTAGTTTTGTTGGGGATTTTGGAGTATTGTTGTGCAAGGATTTTGCAGTTCTGTTTGGGGGAGGGGGGAGTTATTTTGTCCTCTTAATGCTTCGTTTGTGGGTGGGGGTTGTTTTGGGAGTTGTGGAGACCTTTTATGCTAACCACAGACTACTAGTAGCAGATCTGAAAGTCAAGAAGATAAAACCACCCCAGAGCAAAAGAAGAAGAGTAATTAAAACTAAAGAATTGCAAGACGAGGAGAAAAAGATTGACTATCAGAGTAGACTAACGGAGAAACTGGAGAGTCGAACGGAAGGGGAGACAGTAAACTGGGAGAGTTTGAAGGAGATAATTAAAGAGGAAGCGAAGGAGATGCTGGGAATGGAATGGATTGGAGGAAATAGGAAGAGGCACACACGATGGTGGACAGAAAATGTCAGAGTTGCTGTAAAGAACAAAACCCAAAAGTTGAAAAGTTGGTTAAGAAGAACTGTTGAAAGTAGAAATGAATATATAAGAGCATGAAATGAAGCAAATCAAGCAATGGAGAGCAGAGCGAAAGGAGAAATATGGGAAGAGCTGGAAGGTAGATTGATTGAGGATCTGAGTGACGGAAGGAGTTTACTGTTTGGACTGGCAAAATCATATCGATAAGGCCAGGCAAAGCAATACAACATCAAGGACAGAGAGGGAAATGCCATTACAGAGAAGGAAGAAATAGATGCAAGGTGGGCGGATTATTTTGAAGAACTTCTAAATGTTGGAGAGGGAAAGAGAGAAAGTCAGGAAGGGGAGGAACAAGAAAACGACTTTGAGGAAATTACAACGGAAGAATTTGATAATGATTTAACAAAAATGAAGAAGGATAAAACATCAGAAGTGGATGAAAATACCTATCGAACTGATAGTGGAATGGGGAGAGGTGGTACAACAAAGGATTCTGGAGTTCTTCAACAGGCTGTATAAAGCAGGAAAAATACCAAATGAATGTGGGAGAAGCATCATAGTGCCGATCTTTAAAGGGACAGGAGATGAAGAAAAATGTGAAAATTATAGAGGAATAGCTTTTATACCACATGTAACAAAGATGTATGAGAGAATAATATAAGGAAAGACAAGAGCTCGGATGGAACCAGTTTTGGAAGAGGAGCAACATGGATATAAGAAAAATCACGGAGTGCTACAGATTTGATTTTTGGATTAAAAATTGTGATGGAAAAGGTTTGAGAGTTTAACGAAAATCTCTATACAGCTTTCATAGATTTGCAGAAGGCCTTTGATTCCATCCCAGAGAGAGGTTATGGAATGTATAGAAGAAAGATCTGGAGTGACAGGACATTTGATGAAGGCGATTAAAAGCTTATATGTTCCCTGCACATGCAGTATCAGAACATCGACATGGTCAGAAAGATGGTTTAATGTGAAGATGGGAAATATACAGTACAGCGTTTTATCTTCGTTGCTATTTATAGCATATATGGACGTGATTAGCCGATTTCAAAGAAAATAGAGAGGTATAAAAACAGGATAATGGCCTGTGCGGACGATATTGCAGAGTGGAATACGATAGGGAGGAAATGGAGGATGACATAAGAAGATGGAACGAATGTCTGATAGCTAGAGGAATGAAACTGAACGTTGAAAAGACACAAATTTCAATTGTGAGCAGGGAGGCGCAGCAGTAATTCAATATTGGTATTGGAGACAAAGTGGTGAAGAGCACAGATATTTTAAAAAATGTAGGTAGTGTAGTTAGAAAGGAGGGTGGAAACGGAAAAGATATTATGGAAAGGATAAAGGAACAACATGTTCCACCTGAGGTAAAGAAGATTTTTTAAACACCGTGCTGACGCCGATTTTGACACATAGAGCGGAGAGTTGGGAGCTGAAGACTGTGGATAGGAAAGATTCAGGCAGCGAAAATGAAACCTTTGAGAGCTATGATTGGGAAGTCAAGGAGAAATAGGATAAGAAATGAAGTAATTAGAGATAGAATCGGTGTTTGCTCGGTTTTCACAAATAGAATTCTTATCATTAGAAGTGGTTTGGACACTTGAGGATGGAGGAGGGAAGAATCGCAAGGTAATGTTTGGAATAGACACCAGATGGAAGAAGACCTAGAGGAAGACCAAGAAAAAGATGGAAGGAAACCATAGAAGAGATTCTCAGGAGATTTGACATGCCAGACATCGAAGCTCTTCGGGAATCAGAAATTTTTAATGATAGAATTAAAGGAGAGCATGCTGGTTGCCCTGACAGACGTTTAGTCTGTTTCTGGAAGAAGAAGAAGAAGAAGAAGAAGAAGAAGAAGAAGAAGAAGAAGAAGAAGAAGAAGAAGAAGAAGAAGAAGAAGAAGAAGAAGAAGAAGAAAAAGAAAAGAAGAAGAAGAAATAAGAAGAAGAAAAGATAAGAAAAAAAGAATAAAGATTAGGAACTACGAACTACAGAACTACAGAACATCGACTAGCAAAGACTTTACAGTCCACTCAAGGCTAGTCTGAGGGAAGATGAGGTACCGGCTTAGAACGTTATAATTAACCCTCTAAACGGTGAACCCAAAACTGTTATTACAAAATATTATTGTAGTGTGATCGATGATGTCACCGGCTTAGAATGTTAGAAATAACCCTCTAATTGGTGGACTTCAAAACTGTTATTACAAATTAGACGATAGTGTGATCGATGATGTCACCGCTTAGAACGTTAGAATAACGCCTCTAAGTGGTGACATCAAAACGTGATTATTACAAACCATTATTAATTAACGAAAATATTATGAAGTGTGATCGATGATGTCAACGGCTTAGAATGTTAGAAATAACCTCTAAGTGGGTGGACATCAAAAAACTTTTATTACAAATTAAGACGATAGTGTGATCGATGAGGTCACCGGCTTAGAACGTTAGACAAATAACCCTCCTAAGTGCGTGGACAGTCAAAATTGTTAATGACAAAATATTATGATAATGTGATCGATGATGTCACCGGCTTAGAACGTTAGAAATAACCCTCTAAGCGGTGAACATCAAAGCTGTTATTACAAATTAAGATGTTAGTGTGATCAATGCGACCACCGACTTAGAGCGCTAGAACAGCGGTAAACATTTGCGCTAAATTTACCTCTAAGGGGTAAACATTAAAACTGTTCAATATAAGTTCGGCGCCCAAAATTCTTTTAAGATGTACTTTTAACATTTATCAAATGATCTCAATAGTTCGTTTGATTCCACCTTATCTAATTATATCGTTTTGATAAAGTAAGATTCGGTAAGTTGAAGTTCACAGACCAATTTCCTTAAGTGTTTATCTACTTTTTCTTGATAAATCACGATGTTGTTGCCGCTGTTCACTATTTTATAAGAGAGACTGTTCCCACTTCTCAATTACATTGTAAGTGAAGAATTCTTTGCTATATTTGTTTGAAATCGTTTATGACAAAGTTTATGTCCATTACTTCGTGTTACATCATTAAAATCATATCTAAATAATTGCCTGTAATCGATATTGTCTAATT
The DNA here is from genome assembly GCA_015478945.1 of Trachelipus rathkii. Taxonomy (NCBI): domain Eukaryota; kingdom Metazoa; phylum Arthropoda; class Malacostraca; order Isopoda; family Trachelipodidae; genus Trachelipus; species Trachelipus rathkii. The sequence goes on from JABUQX010006823.1 coordinate 60,366, forward strand.
TGTTTAGTGTTTTGAAAACTTCTATTAATTTTCCTCTCAATCTTCTTGTCTCTTAAGAATGGATATCTAATTCACGTAGTCGTTGCCATATGATTTACGCTCTCAGTTCAGGAATTAGATTTGGGTTGCCGCTTCTTTGAATTCTTTCAATTTTTGCTATGATGTCTTTTTTGAGGTATGGGCTCCAAAACTGCAAAGTTTTGCAAAAGAGATATAATTAAAGTTTTGTATACTGGAAATATTATATTTAGATTATATTCGAAGTTTCTGGCAATAATTCCTAGAGCTTTATTTGCTTTTTAGACAGCTTCAGCGACATTGCGTCGCAAACTATTAAATCCGTTATTAATTAAATAACTCCTAGATCTTTTCCTCACTGACAAACTTTGATAACTGTGTCATTTATTTTGTAATATATTCATTGTTCCTACTCCCAAAATGTATAACCTTTACATTTATCGGTATTGAATTTCATTTGCCATGTTTTTGACCAATTTACATCTTCGTTCAAGTCGCTTTGAGTAATTGATAATCTTTCTCACATATTATGCGATTTCCCAAGTTTCGTATCATCTGCAAATTTCGAAATATTGCCTAAAAAATTATCATCAATGTCATTTACATATATATGAACAGTATGTGACCGCAGGACAGATCCTTGGGGTACGCCACTAATAGTAACATTCGTCCAATCAGAGCATTCGCATTGATAAGCCTCGGTTGTTGACGATCGAAAGCCAATTTTAATTCCAATTTAAAAGTTTTCCTCGAATACTGAGGCTATAGCTTTTCCAATAAATCTTTGGAATGAGGGACGGGTATCGAAAATGGCTTTTTTTAAAGTCTTAAGTAAATGACATCGAAGGATTATAGATTATCTCATCGTAATTAACTCACATGTAAGAAATTCTAGCAATTTGTGTTAAGCATCGATTTTTCTTCTAAATACGTGTTGGGAATGTCTTGAGGCAGTTCAGATCTTCAAGATGTTGCAACTAGACCCTATTAGTTAGTATTGCTTCAAAAATTTTACCAGTATAGAAGTCAAGCTAATTTGTCTGTAATTATTCGGAACCTTACGATCTCCTTTTTTGAAAATGGGAGTTTATAGCAATTTTGAAATCCATGAGGAATCATTCCTTCCTTTAAAGACTTATTGAAAAGCATTGTCAAAGGCTTCACTAATATGTTTATCAAAATTTTTGATGATGTCCGTTGGATAGTATCCACTGGTTCCAGGCGATTTATTTTATAAGTAATGCTTAACCAATCTGCGAAAGCAACTTCGCTCTCTAGAATTTCAATGTATCTAAAATGTTGTCTGCATTGAAAATTCCTTAAGGTCTTTGCATGCTGGCAGCTATCTGATTCTCTTCGTAAGAAACTGTCGAGAGACAAATTTTTAAAATTTTTGCTCCATTCATAGCACTCAGAACAACCAATTACATTAATGTCCGAGTATTGATTCATTGCTTTTAAAATGAAATTAGTTAATACATATGTGAAAAATTTGATTAGATTAATTTTACATTCAACCGACAATGATTAATTTCATAGTTCGTTTGTAATCACTAATTAATAGTTTGCCAGCTTCGACGGACAAGCTATGTAACGTTATATTTATTTTCCAACTGAATGGAGACGACTGTCCATAGGTTTATATGCTCTATTTCTATTACTTAAAGAAGTCTCTAAGTTTTCATGTATTCACCATCTTGGCTTGCTTCGAATTTGGTCCAATTAGGTTTTTTTTATAAGGAACGGAATCAGTGTCTCAGAGTTTAAATGTTTTTTGAAGTAGAAACGTCTCCTACATAAATTTGCATTTCCTGTTATATGTCTCATTCCATATCATAGACAGATTAAACTGTCCTTTAAGCTAAACTTGGCGTCTAAGTCGGAAATTCAAGTAAGTTGTTTTATTTTGGTTTTCAATATATAATGTAAATTTAATCATGTTGTGATCACTTTTACCAATGGGTCAGATAACCTCAAAACTGTCTTACCAGTCAAGTGACTCACTATTAGATAGGTCTAAGAATATTGTTCCTCCTGTAGGGCATCAGCTTATGAAGAAAGGATTGTCTGCCTAAGAATTTAAAAGTATCGCTTTCCCTTCAGATCTGCATCAAGTAAATTATAGTCGATATTTGGGCAGTTAAGAGTTCTCTACAACTCATTGTGAATCCTTCTGAGACTCTGCTCAATTCTTTATACAAAGCTAACTATCTATTACTGATTGTGCAGGACGGTGGACGATAAGACATTTATTAGTTCAATTTTATATCGTGTTTCTATTTAACAAGCCAAGTATATCATTTCATTAACATCAGATAATTCCAGCTGAGTAGTTAGATATATATTTTAATGGTACAAGTCATTAACGCCCACGCCCCTTCCTTATTATTCGTTTCTATCCTTGGAAGTTATAATTTATAGCCATTATGTTGAAATTCCGAAACAAAATCACGACTTTAAAGTTGCACCATGTTTCATTAATTGTAATTATATCGTAATTTTCTATGTAAACAATAGTTAAATTCGTTTATTTTGTTCCGGATACTTCTTGCATTAAAAGATACCGCTTTCATTTCGCGAGCATATCGAGCAGAGGACTTGGACCATCCGAAACACCTGTTGTCTTCCCGCAATTGTCTCTCTCTGTGTGTTTCTAACCCTGTGGTCCGAAGAGTCGACCAATCTTGCATACCAATGTTCTTCAAATGAACCCATCCTTGGCTAAATAAACAATTTTGATCTACGTAAAAACTTCCGCCAAATAATAGCAATCGAGACGTTTCATCCTGGCAAATTTAATTCCAGTCTGGTGTTGAAAATTAAGCCTGCTGGAAAATCTTAGTCCATGTAAAGTTGGAGCAGAATTCCCTAGAAAACAAGAACATTCACCTGTTTTTCTTTCAAAATTTTTTAATTATCTGTTATATTTCATGATAAGTTTCGTTGACTCACAGTTTTCCTTTGTATACTCATTTGATCCAATTCATGGACACATACTAGAAGCTATTATTATTCTTCAACTTGCAAATCCTGTAATTCATTTTCAAAGATTATGGACTTCTTCCATCCCGAAATCGCTTTTTATATTCTTTTGTAGATTTAGGCCAGAAAATAAATTCTTTATTCATGTTACGTACCATTGAAGTTCCAATCAAAACTGTTTCAGTTTCACATTTTTCAACTTCTAAGAGGGAAAAGGGATTCGATGTTGGTAGTTCAAAGTTAGGTCTTAATTTAGGTTTGACTCCATTAGAGACCCTTGTAAATTTGTTTTTGTCATTGTCCTTCAAATGGTCACTTTGTTTTTTCTCTGTATTTCTACAGGAAAAGGGATTCGATGTTGGTAGTTCAAAGTTAGGTCTTAATTTAGGTTTGACTCCATTAGAGACCCTTGTAAATTTGTTTTTGTCATTGTCCTTCAAATTGTCACTTTGTTTTTTCTCTGTATTTCTACACAAGTCTAAATTGTTTTTAAAAGAACTTAAGGCTCTTTCAGCCACATAAGTCCCCTGTGAAACATTATTAACTTTGCTCATCAAATTCTTTGTTCCAATGATTAAGGAATTTTGTTTAGGGGAGTTAGTCACATTTATGTTTTTCTCTAAGTTACCTATCATATTTTTTAGACCAATGATTTCATTTTGAATATTCTCTATATTTTTTTCAAAGCTACAGAAGTAGCAGACAGAAAATTTATTAGCCAATGTATTTTCAGGAAAATCTGAATACCACCGGCTAGAAGAAGAAGAAGAACAAGTGAAGCGGTGCAGGCATTGCTAAAGATTTAAAGTTAAGTGTTGCTTCACCCAAAGAGCAAAAGCAGCAAGAGAATAGAAAATTAAAAATGCTGAAAAAGTTAAATTCATTAATTGTATTTTCACATTATAAGAATAATATTTGTAAGAAAGTGAATATTAAAAAAGTTGTAAATTTTTATATCCTTTCAAATGTTTCTCTTGAATTTTATGATTCTGTCAGAATTTTTTCTTTTCTATTTCCGCTACTGGTTTTAATAGTTCCGCGTAACAGCAATTGTAACACGTCTTAACGAGTTTTGGAGAGTCTAGTCAGGGACTGGGAAGAAGAATAGAAAGAAGAAGAAGAAGAAGAGAAGAAGAAGAAGAGAAGGAAGAAGGAAAAGAAGAAGACAGAAGAAAAGAGGTAATTTAGCATTTGAAATCACTTAAAGGAAGACTCATAGAGATATATGATATCTATTTATGATATATATTTATATATATATATATAATAGTTATATATATATATATATATAATATATAGTATATATATATAAATATATACCTAATATATGTATATAATATATATAAATATATATAATAATATTTATATAGTTTAATATATACTATATATATATATAATATAATTATATAATATATATATATATATATATATTAATTTAATATATATATATATATATATATATTAATTATATATATATGCCCAGTGGAACATCTCAACGTTTATCCTTAAGTCAAAATGCCTGTAGGTTTATTTGTAACACTTAAACCATATGTCACTTCAACATCATGTTTGAAAATTAAGTTTCTTTAAGTGATATTTGTGAGAGAATTATTTCACAAGCTTTTAAATTTAATATGGTATTCCTCCAGTGTTAATAATAAAAACTCATGTCTTTACTAGTGCATATAAGAGAAATTAATGACTTCATGGCTGCCTGTCATATACCCAGGGTGCACTGTGAACACAATATTTTGTTATACCATAAAACTTTTTTTTCTCTACATCATCTTTATTGTTGTACTCCATTTCTACCGGGCGTTGCACTCAGCAGTTAAGCAGGCTAAATCTCTACTAGTACAGTAATATTTTAAATAATAATATGGGTGATCAAATTCACACTCGAACATGTCACAACTAAATATTATGAGACAAGCATTTAAATTTAAGATAAGATAAGGCAAGTTGAAATAAAACTGTAATACTGTATTTTTTATTAAACTTATCCGTTTTAATTACATTAAGAAATACTTTTCATGTTGTCAAAATACAGAATTTTGACACTTTCAGTATTTTTGGTATTTTGGAAATTGTCGTCACTTCTTCGCGCTTTCTGAAATTACATCTATGTCAATTCGTTACTGTCAATTTCCACCAATTACTAATTTGGAGTGAGCATTTGAAAGCATTATCTGCTATATCACAAGTTTCCTAGCCTCACCGGCCGTTTGTTTACATTGTATATTAATATTAAACGCACAGAAGTCAGGACTCACCACCTACCTCAATTCGGATATTTTTCAATATGTTGTGTATATACCTTTATTTAACGCTTCTTTTCAAGAAAATAGAAATAAAATATTTAAGCGGCGTTACGATGTTTTAAAGAAGTAGAAGTGAAAATGAATGAAATTTCATTGAAAGAATATTCAAATTTAGAATGAATGAATAATAATAAAATGCGCTTTGAAAAACCTCTCCATAAACCATATATATATATATATATAGATATTAGAGTAATATGATTTCATAACAAAAAAAGAAAATAAAAAATAAAAATAAAAAAAATAAATTAAAAAAATAAAAAAAGCATAAGCTAAATTTTTCAAACCAAGAGCACAGAAAACATGTTTCGCAACTCGGCCATGACGAGATCCTTTGACAGCTCGTAAACAGTTCACGTTCTGGATTTCATAGAATGAATACTAGATTCACAACAATCGGTATGTTAAAGAGACATTCATGGCCTACTTTTGTTTCTCATGTGGAGGGGTGGGGAACATATTTTGAACTTGAGCGTTAATGTTCACATTTAAAGGTATGTTCATCTCACATCAGACACACACATATGAGTTTATTATTTTATAATTATTTTTCAATAAAATATTCATTTATTTTCCTATTATTTAATTATTATTAATAGGTACACCAAACAACTGTCAAAAATGTTCAAACGAATCGTTGGGACTAGGGTGGCCCATGCTCCAGGTGCGGTACGTGGTACGCTCACTTTGGTGCTGTGCGGTACACAATTCCAGTGTCCCGGTGCGGTGCGGTGCGGTACGTGGTGCTCTCACTCTAGTTTGGTACGGAAAATTCCGTGCTAGTCCAACACTAATTGGGTCAAATGACCAAAAAAACGCCACAACAAAGAAAAGACATTATTATGAGAAAATAGCTTAACTAATTTACATTATTTTCTAATAATAAAATAATTGAAGAAAAAAAATCCGCTGGCATTTTGTCATTATTCGTTGGAACATTTTTTTTTTTTTCCGTTAAGCAAAATATAGAGGAACTAAATTCCAATCCGTCTAATGATACTGAACCCGCGTGTCCTCATCTATAAAATATCGCGACATATATATATATATGAAAACATTACATAAAAAAATTATTTAAATCAGATAATATATATATTATATATATATATATATATAATATATAATATATATATATTATATATATATATATATAATGTGTGTGTGTGTGTGTGTGTGTAGATTCACAGCATGTGATGTAATGGATGTTGATAATCTTGATCCTTGAGAAAGGAAAACAATTAAATATGCCGATCAAACCTGCATTGAGGACGAAGAATCCAACAATGCAGAGAAATATAGAATTTGAACCATGTAGCTAACTAAAACCAAGATTTGGATATTGATGGGGGATTCAACGATCAACTCGACATATTTTTTTTTTGTCAAAGGAGAAGCAAGCTTTTATTTTGATCAAAAGAGCCTAACCATTGATATTGATTAAGATAAAGATATTATTAGACTGGCCAAGAATAATAATAATGTTGATAGTGGTAATAGCGATGATGATGATGATTATTATTATAATAATAATAACACCCCCTTCTTGATTAGGGCTCTGCCCGTGAGTGGTGGTGATATCGGTGACATCTGTAATATATATAATATATATAATAATAATAATATTAATTATAGATATATATATATAATAATATAATATTATATATATATATATTAATATATATATATTAAAGTTCGCACCTCACGGTTATAGCCCTATTTTAGGAGGGGAACTTCTCTAGGTAATTGGTACCTAGGATCCGGACGGGGGATCGAACCCGTTCTTATGCCTAAATGATTAAAGGGATCTTATAAGT
>JABUQX010006823.1:75000-77500 GCA_015478945.1 Trachelipus rathkii
GCAACCGATGTGCATGTGAGGTCTCCAAGATAATTCACTATTTATTTAGTCCAAGGATGTTTATGTTGTTTACGGGTGAGACATTAGAGAGCCGTCAATGGGGATAGGAAAGTTGGGAGGTTATTTTAGAGACGGAGAGTATGAAGAAGTTGGAGTTTTCAGGGGTTGAACTTCACAAAACGGTTACCCAACTGAGAAATTCCGACCAAATCGGCAAAAATTGAATCGGAAAGCTAGACGCAAAGAGGCAACTCTTAGATATATATATATATATTATATATACTATATATATATTATATTTATATATATATACTTATATAATATATATATTATAATAATATATATATATATATATAGATATATATATAGATACTAACTCTATAATATGATTATATATATTATATATATATTATATATATATATAGGACCAGTCGGACCAGTCTCCACTAGAACAACAATAAATATCTAAAAAACTACAATAGCTTCAGGGAAAAGGAATACATTTTTGGAATCCTGGTAAAATTTTAGTTAGGAAAATGTATATATAAAAAAAATTATTGCAATTTTTTTAGGGGGCTCGAGCCGGCGGGGGACAGAGGGGGGACGTTTTCCATACCCCGTAGGGGAGGGGCGGAGGAACCCCCGCGACACCCAAATACCAAAGAACGGGGTTCCGGAGACCCTCTCCGGAGGGGGGGGAAATAGTCCTACCCCGTTTCGTCCCCAACCCGGGTTTTTTTTTAAGACCGAGAGACCCCGACTCCTTCCATCTTTGCGGTTTAAAAAAAAAATTGACATTTTTCTAACTAAAATTTAACCAGGATTCCAAAAATGTATTTCATTTTACTGTAGCTATCGTACTTTTTAAGATATGGCTTTCGGCTAATGTATTATCATATTACTATAATTATTAACAATAATTTTTTTTTTTTTTTATTTTTTTTTTTTTTTACATTTTCCTAACTAAAATTTTACCAGGATTCCAAAAATGTATTCCTTTTCCCTGTAGCTATTGTAGTTTTTTAGATATTTATTGTTGCTCTTGTGGAGGCTGACCATATATATATATATATATATATATATATATATATATATATATATATATATATATTATATATATATATATATATATATATATAATATATATTATATATATATATATATATATATATATATATATATATATAGGACAATGTTCTTAAGTGGGTTATAAAGAGAAAAAGGGATTTTTAGATTATTTGATTTGAGGGATTTTTTACTAATTTTCTCAATTTTCCCATTAAATTAAAAGAATTACAAGGCACCGCTCGCGCTCATTTGGAGCGAGCTGTCTACCATGCATGCACGGCAGCCTGCTGTGCATCTACCCTATGGTATTGTTTAGTTTTCATTTAACTCAATAAATATCTAATGAAAAAATAATTTAACTACAAGATAAAATAGTTTTGAAAATGAAAAAAAAATATATCATTAGAGACAGACAATAAAAAGTACACAAAATCGGCTTTATGAAACTTTACAAATTTTAATTTAAAATAAATAAAATCTCTTATTTCTGATTTTTTCAATTGGATCATAAAATGAATTTCCTAGTTTTATCCATTTAGAAACATTTACCATATATATATATATATATATATATATATATATATATATATATATATATATATATATATATATATATATATATATATATATATATATATATATATATATATAATTATTATATTTATATATATATATATATATATATATATATATATATATATATATATATTTCTTTTTTTTTAAGGAGAGTTGAGTGCGTTTCTTTGTCTGTTACCAGATTCGTTTAAAATGTTGTTGTTGTTGTTTTTGCTGTTGTTCAATGATTTTGGTGAAATGTTGTGATGTAGTAAAGAGTACTATTTTTTTTTTTTTTTTCTTTTTTTTTTTTTTTTTTTTTTTTTTTTTTTTTTTTTTTTATTTAGTAGGAAAACAATTTATTCATGTTTTTAAAAATGCGTAAAAAAAAACAACAACACAATATCCATAGTAAAACTCAAAACCTTTTTTTTCCTTTTTTTTTTCTTTAAAAAAAAATAGTTAAATAAAAATAATTTAGTTTTTTGTTTTTACGATTTAGTCATAATTTTTTATTAAACTTCTCAAAAATAATAATTAATTATTTAAAAAAAACTGAAAAATAGTACTTTGAAATTTTTTAAGAAAATAATAATAATAATAATAATAATAATAATAATAATAATAATAATAATAATAATAATAATAATAATAATAATAATAATAATAATAATAATAATAATAATAATAATAATAATAATAATAATAATAATAAAATTATTATTATTATTATTATTGTTATTATTATTATTATTATTATTATTATTATTATTATTATTATTATTATTATTATTATTATTATTATATTAAAATATTATTATTATTATATAAGAATTAAAAATAAATAAAAATAAAATTCATAATTAATTTTAAATTA
>JABUQX010006823.1:92500-122491 GCA_015478945.1 Trachelipus rathkii
AAAAAAACTAACTTCCTAATAATTCTTAAACATTTACCAATTACTAATACTTCTTAAATTTTCACCTTACCAATTTAGCATTAGTCTAAGAAGTAGCAGGAAAATTTTTCCTTATATATGGTCAAGGATTTGAAAGTTATTTGGTAGTTATTAAAATTCTACTTAAACAAGGAGATTTGTAAAACTTATTAAAGAAGGCATTTGGATATATTTAAATGCTGCAGCCAAGCATTTCGAAAAAATAGAGGGTGTTCTTCATTAAATGCAATTTCTTTCAATGACAAAATAGCAGGAAAAAAGCGAAACTTTTAGATGTATAAATGAAGATGAAGTCCTCACGGTTCCTTAATTGACGTATCTTTACATATGAAATTTAAATATTTTGGATATTTTATATAGTACATTCTTATTCCAAAAAGATCATAATGAATTGTGAAGAAAACCCTGTGTTTCTATAAAATAAGATTATAATTCTGAAATAATCTACGAGATTATTTTCAAATTCTCTTTAAATTAATTACGACAACAATGAGAGATATGAAATTGAAAAACTCTTAACTAGAGATATGCGAATAATTTATCCTAAATTTCAAAATTTGAAATTATTTGATAATTCTTAACCAATCGAGTTATTGAAATTTTACGCGTATAGGAAGGTTTAGCGCAAATTTCTCGCCAAAAAATAAATTAAGTTTTCAAGTGAACAAATAGACAAGTACAAAAAGACAAAGAAAGACGACATTACGTTTCATAGGTTTAAAGGTTTTAAATAGAAGTTTTAAATGAAAGTTTCTTTATAGGTGTTTTTATATACCAAATTTCATTAGTTGTGAAAACCTGGTTAATAAAAAATTGCACTAACTTATAACTGAAAATGAGCGTAGACTTAGATTCATTTAATTTGCGACCATATAAAAAATAATATAAAGGTAGTTACATAAAATATAAGAACAACAATTAAAACATAATTTTGGAGTTAATAAAATATATATATATACGCAGCATACACCCAACTTCTTCTACTACGAATTATTCAAAACTATTTGGTGAGAAGGCCCAATCATCTCTGGTAATCTCCCTTTCACAATGATCTGGTTAGAGAATGTGACTCGTTTAATATCGGAAATTAAGACTATGTGAACCATAACTAGCGGATATACCTATTTCATAAACGAGCTACACAAACCTAACAGCAATATACTAAAGATAAGCTTAAGGGAAGCCTAACAATGTGGTTTCTTAAAGATATTATATCAATAAATAATATATTCTAATATGGCAAAGTGGCTCATAATTGTAAAACATGATCGATACATTACGATACTAATACAGTATGGAAGAGGCGTATTCTTAACCTAGCAAGTGTATCAAGCCATAAATCGGTTTTAATATGAAAAATGATATTCATATAATTTAGTTATTTTTATTATTATAGGTGGGGGGGGTTGTCTGTAGATATGCCCCCAGCAAAATTTTAAGAATATCTATATTTTCGAGTTTTTTTAATATTATTTAATATATTTATTAATATGGTTTTTGCTTTTATTAAATTAAATGATTTAGACAGAGAATAAGCCCTCAATTATTTTATATTACAATTAATAATTTTTATATAACTATAATTTATAGTACAGTGTAATAAACTTGTATGTTTTTACAGTTACCACTTATTTAAAATTAACCAAGATAATATATTCCTATTTCTGAAAGAAAACCTTTCAACCATACAAGTTAACCACTCTCTTGAACTATGATCGATAATGAATGTTCCTAAATTGTCAAAACATTCTGAAAAATTTATTAGTTATAATCATTAATAAATGAGATTTATTAATACAAAACAATATATATTATTATATATATTATATGTATATATAATATATTAATCATAATTATATATATCTATATATAAATTTATATAATATAAGTATTAATATTATATATAATATTAATATTATATATATATTAATCGTTAGTTTGTTAGTTAGTTAGTTAGTTTAGTTATTAGTTGTTTGAAGTTAAGTTAGTAGTTTATAGTCTAGTAAGTTTAAGTTTTAGATTAGTTTAGTATTTAAGTAGTTAGTTTAGTTATAGTTAGATTTAGTTTTATATGTTAGTTTAGTTAGTTAGTTATATATATATATATGTAATAAAGTTTAATTAGTTTAGTTAGTTAGTTAGTTAGTTAGTTATTAGTTAGTTAAGTTATTAGTAGTTAGTATATTTAGATTAGTTTAAGTTAGTTAGTTAGTTAGTTAGTAGTTGCCACCGAACCTCTTTCCCATGAATTTGGGGATTCGTTGGTTGGTTGGGATTGGTTGGTTAGAGTTGGTTATTGGTTAGGTTGTTGTTGTTGTTGGTTGATGTTCGTTTTAGGTGGTTGGTTGGTTGGTTGTTTATGTATAGTATTGAGTTTAGGTTGTTGGTTGGTATTGTGTTGGTTATGTAGTATGGTTTATGGTTGTGATTGGTATTGTATGTTATATGTGTTGGTTGGTTGGTTGGTGGTTTGGTATGGTATGGTATTGGTTATTAGTATGGAAATTTAGGTGGTATTTTTCGTATATTGGGCTAATTGTGTTGGTTGGGATTTGGTTGGTTGGTTGCGTTTCCTTTATGGTAAACTTTGATTTCTTGGTTGTTGCTGCGTTGGATGGTGGAGTTGGTTTGGTTATGGTTGTTTTTGGTTGGTTTTGAGTTTGTTGAGGGTTATTGGTATGGTTGGTGTTGGTTTGAGGTGGTTTTAGGTCAACCTTGGATTAAAGGTACATGTGTCAATGCCGTGTTACTGCAGCCGGTTGTAAGTTAAAGCGTTGAAAGTGCTTGTTTAATATGAAATTGTTCTTGAAAGTGATTGGACAAATTATCAGTAGATCTCTGTTGGTTTTGTTGTGGTGGTTGGTGGTTGGTTGGTTGGTTGCGTTGGATGGATGGTGGTTGGTTGGTTGGTTGGTGTTGGTGTGGTTGGTTGGTTGGTTTGTTGGTGTGTTGGTGCAGAGTGGTTGTGGTTGGTTGTTGGTGGTTTGTTGTTGGTTGGTGGTTGGTTGGTTGTTGTTCGGTGTTGGTGTTATCGTGGTGGTTGGTTGGTTGTGTTTGGTTGGTGGCTGGGTTGTTGTTGTGGTTGGTGGTTGGTTGGTTGGTTGGTTGGTTAGTTAGTTAGTTAGTTAAGTTAGTTAGTTTTTAGTTAGGTTTTAGTTAGTTAGTTGGTTAGTTTTTAGTTAGTTTTAGGTTAGTTATTAGTTAGTTTTTAGTTAGTTAGTTAGTTGTTATTAGTTATTATTAGTTAGTTAGTTAGTTAGTTAGTTAGTTAGTTAGTTAGTTAGTTTAGGTTAGTATTAGTTAGTTAGTTAGTTAGTTAGTTAGTTTAGTTCGTTAGTTAGTTAGTAGTTGTTAGTTAGTTAAGTTATTAGGTTAGTTAGTTAGTTAGTTTAGTTAGTCTAGTTAGGTTAGTTAGTTAGTTAGTTAGTTAGTTAGTTTTAGTTAGTTAGTTAGTTAGTTAGTACGTTAGTTAGTTAGTTAGTTACTTAGTAAGTTTGTTAGCTTTTAGAAAGTTAGTAGTGATTCATTAAAATCGTTAATTTGCTCTCCGTTAGTAAAATAAGTTAGTTTAGTTAGTTAGTTAGTTAGTTAGTTAGTTAGTTAGTTAGTTAGTTAGTTAGTTAGTTAGTTAGTTAGTTAGTTAGTTAGTTAGTTAGTTAGTTAGTTATGTTAGTTTGTTAGTTATTTAGTTAGTTAATTAGTTAGTTAATTAATTAGTTAGTTAATTAGTTAGTCAACTAGTTAGTTTGCTAGCTGGTTAGTTAGTTGACAAGCACTTTTATTATCAGTTGGCAAAATTTTCAGGGGAAATTTAGTTGTGTGCTTTTCTTAACTAAATGAATTTATAGATTTAGAGAATAAAGCTTGATAAAAAACTCTGCTCCAGTTCATTTCTCTCCTGGTTCAGTATATTTCTTCAAGATCTTAAAATACAGCTTGTGAACTATGTTATCACCGCCAATAATACAGCTGGTGAACTATGTTCACCACCACCAATTGATTTCTTCTAGATTTTAAGATACAGTTTATGAGCTATGTTCATCACCACCAGTAGATTTTTTCTCCAGTAGATCTTAAGATACAGCTTGTGAACTATGTTTAGTTAGTAAGATTTACTGTATAATTTTGCAATCTATCCTATCTGAGTGGTCTTTTGTAGGAGACGGAGATATATATGGTGGGAAGGCAGTGTTTGTTAGATATATATTTCCATCAAAATAAATAAAAAAGGAATGCAAATCAGAAATTGAAATTAAAAGAGGAAGATTTAGTTCACGAGAAATTGCTTATCATAACAAAGTTCTCTAGGTTAGTTTATATAATAGCTATTTATTGCCAAAATATATCAAAAGACAGCCTTTACACTCTCCGTCTTTATCTTAGATTATACTTATTCATAATTACTCATAATTACTAGTTTTAATTATATATATATTAATATATATATTTATAATATATATACTATATATATATTATATATATCATATATATACTTGTGATGGAGATTAATCGTCATGGTCCATCCGTCATGTCATCGGTCAAACGATTGGCATGTATTTTTTATAAATTCATCATTTTCATCATCTAATTTCGCCGATTATTTTGCCGCTTAATTGAACAAATATAGATTTGAATAATTAAAATCAATAAAATAATATAAAATAATAATAAATAATAATAATAATAATAAATATAAAATTAATAATATAATTAACAATAACATATAAAATTATATAATAAGATAAATATAATATAATAAAATAATAATAATAATAATAATAATAATATAATATATATAATATATATAAATAATAAATATATAATATATCTCTATATAATATATATATATATATATATATAAATATTATATATATATATATAATAATTATATACTAGTATATATATGTATAAATACCCATTTTGCTTAGGTATGTATGACATTACAGTGTTAGTGCCTAATGGTTCGCCTTTCTGTTATCAGTTCCTATCCACACTCTCATCTGCAGACAACATAGTCATGATACAACATCACTTATATCTCACACCCTCTTCTAGTACAACACTTTACAGACATCCCTATCCCTTAACTTCATATGGTGAGAAAAAATTGCCCACATTCGTATGTCCTGCGTGTCGTATGAGGCGACGAAGGTGGTAGCTAGGTTGGCTGCCCTCTACCACTTATCTTTGCCAGGAATGCTAATCGCATGCCTCGAGAAGGTTCGAATCCGCAGTAAGTCGCCTTCTAGGCCTTCGTGAAATGTATGAATCGTATCTTGTATATGAAATTGTCAGAGGGATAAATCCTGAGGAAATAAGTATATACCTAATGTATGTTGTCCACCATTGGCAATAATTTGATTTGCTTCGTTTTGACTGTTACAAAAGTTTTCTTGAAACAGTGTTAATGTTTGGTTTCGAGGAAAACGCGTTTGTGTTGCTGTGGAAAGGAGTGAGAGGGGGGATAGAAGGATTTTGCAATTCTGATGTAGTGAGTTGTGGTAGAGAGAGCTATGGTAGATTTGGTGTGTGTGAGTACTAGAAGTGTAAAGGTTAAATTTAAGTTGAAAAGGTCAAAATTTTGTGTGGTTGCGACATATGATCCATCTGTGGGTAATGTTGAAGAAAGATTACGATTTGTCCTGGATAATCTGAATGAATGTTTTGGATGGGGGGGAATAGGAGATTCATTCATTTGCCACATAAATTCCCGTTCAAGGAATTTTTTTTTTACACGTTGTCAGCTCACCCACTCACTCGGGCAGAGGCCCTATCAAGAGGGGGTGTGTGTATCTCAAAGAAGTTCGATTACCCTCTAGCGAAATTAACGCACTGAGCACAGACGCAAGGCTTAAAGTGAGGGATTAACTTCAGTGAGGGAATACATAAGTGGAAGAGAATTCGCACAAATCAGAGGTGTTGGAAAGAAGGAAAGCACCACAGCAACCTAGCCTGGAGTTACCAATCGTCAACACTAAATTCGTGCGCAGATACAGCACCTATCGTGCTACGAAGGCGTCGTAAAGGGTGGTGGTACGCGAGTGAATAGCTCCCTCGAGCACTTGCCCGCTGCGGTACATATAGGATAGAGATGAAGCACCAACATCGCCTCGCAAAAGATGAGGGTCCAAATGAAACTGGACAGTACAGAACCAATGTGTGTAAAGCCCATCCCCCAGATATGAGAGCAGTACTCCATACATGGGCGGATGAGACTCTTTGGTATACGCGGACAACTGAGAAAAGGGAGGAAAGTCTCACGAGTCGACAACAGAAATTTCCAGTTCTTTGAGTCCGCCGCTACAGCACCTGTGTGATGGGAGGTTCCAAGTACATTTTTTTTGTTCATGGTTAAGGCCAAGGATGTTTTATTGTCAACAGGAGAGACGACAGAACCGTTCGAAGAGACAGGAAAGTTGATGGTATTTTGGAGAAGAGATTCTGTAAAAGTTGGTTGTTTAAAGATTGAATTCCAAAGTTATTTACAATCCATCAGCGAAAATAAATCGGATAAGATTATAAGAATTTAGCAGCAATTCCAGAAGTAAAGGTGGGAGTAGAAATTGATATGAGTTTTAAAAGAATGGAAGGGTCGGCATCGCGACATACGATGTGGATAGAGTTGAGGTGCAGGTGAGAAATCATTAATGAAAAGTAGGAAATGAATTGGAACTAAGACAGAACAGCAAAGCGGCCACTAATTTGTACGCTTTGTACAAAATGTAAGGAAGTCGCCCCAATCAACAACAA
The DNA here is from genome assembly GCA_015478945.1 of Trachelipus rathkii. Taxonomy (NCBI): domain Eukaryota; kingdom Metazoa; phylum Arthropoda; class Malacostraca; order Isopoda; family Trachelipodidae; genus Trachelipus; species Trachelipus rathkii. The sequence continues at coordinate 99,290 of JABUQX010006823.1, forward strand.
TACAGCCGATATTGAGCGATTTGAAAGAAAGTTTAGATATAGGAAGCAAAGAAAGGAGAAGCAGAAAGCTGAAGAGCAAGTGAACGCGTGCCATAGCCTCGGTCAAATGCTTTGGATATGTCAAGGCGCCACCACCCAATTCCCGTAGTTCTAAAGCGAAAACCAGACATCAGGTTAGATAGGATGTATGATCGCCATGTAGACGTCGTGCACGAAAAGCCGTATGGGCGATCGGAGTGAGTTTCCAGATGATCATAAGAAGTGAGATTTTGAGAATGGTTCAAGATAATTAGATAAGAAACAAGTGAGAGATATTCAGGGCGATAGTTAGGAAGGATCAGAGGGTTCCTTTTTTCGGAATTAGGTTGGACATGTGAGACCTTCCAACACTGAGGGAGGGAAAAAGTGCTACCGTATTTGAGACATAGAGGAATATAGTTGAGCAAGGGGTCGAAGAGATATGCCTTTTCAGTTGGAGAATAGCAACACAACACAATGATCAGATCGAACAAGAGGGGGAATAAGGCAGATTATTCAGAATTTCAAATGATTTAAAAATATTTTGTTAGTAGGAGAACCAACGAGGTTAGCGCACTTTCCTTTGTGAATAAGCCAGCTTTGCTCATCGAGAATATCCTATGCAAAACGATTTCACTAGCTGAATGAAAATTAACGCGAGAGTGATAGAGCAAACGAGAATTTTTCACACTACCTTTGTATTACAGGCCACATAGTCTCGTAGCCTGAAATGGCCAGAGAATAAGTACGATCCGTTATACATGGATTAATGTGAGTGAATAGATAAGTATTTAGTTCTTAGTAAGTGAATTGAATGAGGAAGATTGACAATATGAGCGCTGAAGTAAGGTAATGAAACCTAGACTCATCCCATCAATCCATACTACAGCTCCCCCTCCTCTTATTCTTTGGTAACACGATCCTTTATACATCCATCTGATTTTGCCTTGGATTGCAAGGTAGCCAAACTTTGCTACCTCATCTGCAAACTTGGACACCTTACATTTTAAGTCCCCTGGTCTAATATATTTTATACACATATGAGGAATGCCACTTGACCTAAGAAATCGTTAGCGGCCCCCTAGATTTAGTATGTCTCTTCGGCATTTTTCCATTCAATCAAATACTTTTCATTTTCAATTATGTTAACTTTTATTTATTTAATTATTATTGATGTCATATTATTTTCGTTACTTATATTATTATTATATCAATTTATATATGGGTATATTATTATTGAGACTCATTAATGGATTCAATAAAACCTTTGCATGCACAAACATAACTCCTTCAAAATATCTTTCTAGTTAAGCTTTATAATATCCATCAATATCGTATATATTATTTAAATTAGACTATATATTTATATTATCAATACTATAAAAACTATCATATATATATAATAATAAATTATATTTATATATATTTTATATATGATATATACATATATATATGAGAGAGAGAGTAGAAGAGCAGAGAGAGAGAGAGAGAGAGTATTTTTGCATACACTTTCAATCCCAATTGTTTTTCATTGTGTCATTCGGCGACAATTTATTTCTTTTGTTAAAAGTTTCTGGAAACTGGTTTTTATCATAAAATATTTCATAATCGTTCCCACTTTCTAATATAATTTTAATTATATATACTATATATATATATAGATATATTATATCATAATATATATAATATATATATATATATACCGTATATATATATATATTACTATATTAATAATTAAATAATATATTATAAATTTTAATAGGATTAAATATATATATATATATTATTATTAATATATATAATATATATAATATATATAACTAATAATATTTTATAATATAACAATAATTAATTATATTAATTAATTATTATATAATTATATATATTATATTATTATAATTTACTTAATATATATATAATATATATATAATATAAGTATATATATATATATATATTAAGTTGATGGTAAAATTAACAGGTACTTTTGTGAATAGGGATACCCATTCCTTTAATGAACCTTAAGGGTTTTTTCATTTTTTCTTGTTTTCTCATTCATTTTGAGCTTTCTTGGGAGACGAAACGTCCTTCTTTTCCGTTTAAGGCCTACTTTATGGTAATCCTGCACATCTCTTCGGGTAGAACTTCTTTTATTTCTCTTCAATTATATGTGATTAGTTTTACCATTATTTTTTTTCAATTCCATATATTACAAAAATCTTAATTATGGAACATTAGAATTTAACATACAAAATATAACGGTAATTACATTTGTTGATCATCTCAAAGCTATTTTAGTTCTATCAAATTTTTATTCTTTTTGATTTTTTTAATACAGTAAAATCGATAAATCTAAGAGAACAATTTCACTTAAACCTATTATAATTTTTGTATAACTATATATTATATTATATATTAGTATATACTATATAGATTAGTAATATTATAGGGTATTTATATAATATACTATATATATACTATATATATTTATATATAATCATATATATATTTATTAGGTTATACTATAGTTAATTATAATATATATTTAAAAATTATATCAATATATGAAGTTACTATAAAATTATTCATGTGGGCAATTTTACAATCAATATGGTCCCTATATATCACTTCCCTGCCAAAACACAGAGTGGGCTATTTACAAAAAGTGTAGCTCTTGCATTGAAGCGTTTCTTTTTAAGTTGGACAGATCTAGTGGATCATCATGACATCAGTGACATATAAGGGGTCGCATGACATTGAATACATCACATCGAAATCAGAAACATCGAGTGGGCAATTTATTGAATCTTTGATCTGTTAATGTTGACAGAAAATAACTCCGATTCACCTATTAGACCTGAGTGGGGTAAGACCTGGGATGAACGACGTTTGACCTTGATATTTTGTCTGTCACGTTTCTATAGTGCCCTTGAAGGTATTTCATTTTTCTTTATTAGCATTTCTGAAATTGACTCTTCAGTGTCGACGGAAAATAGTCACTTTAGGCTGAGGTTGGTAGACTGGGACATAATGGGGGGTGGAAGTATTGTTCCTGTTTCACTGGTCCTATATGTGTGACTCTTGAAGAGGTATCTCATTGTTTGACATTTTGAAAATTGGTCTGTGTCGTTTGGAAAGTCTTCTCATTCTAACTGATGCGTTATTTATATACCTGTTTGTTATATTAAGTACTGTTGACTCGAAGTTACCATTCTTTTCAACTAAGTGTATTTACAGCTTGCTTCTGAAGGCATTGTTTAGTAGGCGTTTCTTTCGGTGATTCGCGGTTTACATAATTATCCATAAGCTTATAGGGAGTTCTGGAGTTACCTTTGTGGATCGGCTCTCCTTCGACTTTCGAGATTGTTGTTAGTACTGTCTTACCGTAATTCATGCTTAGTTTTTTTCTGTTGGTCTTTGTTAATACTGGCAAAATTGACACAGCAGGCCGTTGTGTGTATGAATAATTTTTTAGTAAACTGAAAAACTTCGGTCATAACTTATAGGAATAGGTAGTGGTGGTTTAATGAAGCAGCATTCTACAGTAGGTTGCGTACAGGGAAGGGCCCAGGGGATTTGCTCTTTCCTGCGTTTGTCCTGTTCCATCGCTTGGGGTTCACGATGGACTGTCTTCTCTTCTGGTATTCTCTCTTTTCCTGTTCTGCATCGTGTCGTAGGTTTTCCTCTGTTCGGAGGGACGGAACTTCTTCTTTCGTTTAGGTTTCCTTAGGTAAATACCGAAATTCTCAAATGTAGCACTTATGTTCTTTTGGATATTAAGGGTAGTTACGTCTTATGTTATTTTCTTCAACTACATGTTTAGCACATAAAAATCTTTTAATTAGATGCTAACTGAATTAGCATATCAAATAAATCATTTTACATTCTATATATCTTGTATATTACAGATTTCTATCTCTCTTTTTTTTTTAAATGACTAATAACATTAACAATATATGAACATATTTATAAACTATTTATAATATATAGTACCTATATGTTATAGTATACTAACTATATATGTTATATTGTATATAATAATTAAGATAATACTATATAATAATATATATCATAGTATATATTATATATTATATAGTATATATTTAGTAACATATCGGTATTATATATAATATAATAGGTCATAGTATATGGAGTTCATTATAGTAATCGGCGTCTATATAGCTCTTATACGTATTTTATGGTTACTCTACTTTTTATTGTAGCTTAATATACTATATTAACTTATCTTTATCAAAATCAGACTCAAAATACGCTGATTGTTAGTGTATATATATATTTTAGGTAGGACTTCTATCTTTTATCTCTATGTATATATCCAGTGTACATATAATAAGTTAGGGTTAGTTATTCACTAACTGAGGTTATACTATACTACACTACCTTTCGTTTAAACATTCACTATAGATATAATAAACGTATCTATTAATTGTTCATGGGCAAATTTTTACAATCAACTATAGTCTCACTATATATAATATATTTTATATATATATATAATATATATATACATTATATCTAAAAAATTAGATACATATTTACTCTTATTAAATAATACTATTAGTAATATATAATATCCACTGCTTATAATACCTATTCCAACTCGTATAATATATTACTATACTATAAATATAAGACTATTCTACCTTTAGTCGACCCTTCATTCATTAACTCATATCAATTTCATTCATATGTGGCGCACACAGTGGTTTGGCGAGTTTTCTACTTTTATTGGCGTCCAAATCCTACACAGGTAATAGTTGCTTGTTGTGGGACAGTTACCTGTCAACTAGGTTCGTCTGTTATTCTTGTTAAAGAAACCTAAAGAGCGATAGCTTTTCACTTTGGAGGATTATCATCCTTCTTCTGTTGAATTGCCTGGCGCTTCCGCAACGACGAAGTTAACTATGTGTATAATAATACACTTACTGAATCTCTTGAGGTCTAATGACAACAACTTTAAGTCTAAAATATATTCTACCCTTTTTTTTTATTAAAACACCTCCTATTAGTGGCCGTAGTTGTTACAAACAACTTTTCTGAATTCTTTCTGGTTAAGGCCTATTATTAAAGAGATTACATTCAAACTATTTATCATTAATGCCGGTTCGTCAATTGCATAGTGCACGACTCAAGCATTAGTACATTCTTTTTTTATAATCGACATCTAGGTAGGTACTCTAGTATATTCGATTGCAAAGTGAGTCAGGTTTTGCTGCAATAATGTATCCTCTAAACTAGGTTTTGTTCATTTCTTATAAGACCTTTCGTGTGTTTAATTTTAAAAGAGGCCGCAAATATATAGAAAGAAACTGTGCAAACTTCTTTTCACATAATGGACAAACAAGTATCAAATATAATATCCACCTCCTTGGGCCTACCTGACAAACAATGTCTTGGAAACTCCCTCACATACGGTTGCTAGGGCGGCCAAAAAGAAGCTGGAAGCTGTTTAGACTGAGACTTTCCTCCTTTTCTCAGTTGCTCCGCTGATACAAAGGTCATCGCCATGTATGAGTATGTCTCATTATCGGGGATGGCTACAAATGTCTGTTTCCAGTTCATTTGCCTCTATTTTGCGAGGCGAATGTTGTGCTTTATCTCTATCCTATATGTACGCTGCAGCGGCAAGTGTCTCGAGGGAGTTATTCATCCGTACCCACCACCTTTTACGGACGCCTTTCGTAGCACAAAGGTGCTGGATCTGCGCACGAGTATAGTGTTGCATTGGTAATCCAGGCTAGTTTGCTTGTGGTGCTTCCCTTTCACCACCTTTCTGATTGTGAATTCCTTCCATCTATGTATTCCTACTGAAGTTAATCTCCTCACTTAAAGCTGCGTCTGTGTGCTCATATGCGTAATTTTGCGCTAGAGGGTGAACTTTTGGGAGAGTACACACCCCTCCTTGAAATAGGGCTCTGCCCGTGAGTGGTGTAAACTGTAATAAAAAAATCCTTGAATGGGCGAATTGGCAAATGAACTGAATCTCCTATTCCCCCCATCCAAAACATCATTCAGAGTAACCCAGAAGCGTAGCCTTTCAAACATTACCCATCAGAGTGGAATCATGAGGGATGTCGTAGCAGAGCAGCACCACACTAATTGACCTTTTCAAACGTTTTTTTTTTTTTACAGCGTTTGGCTTTTTTTTTTATTTTTATGTTTATTAGTAATTTATTTTAACCTTTAGACTTCTGTACTCACACACACAAATCTACAAAGCTCGTCTCCAACATCTTCACTCTCCAGAATTGCAAATCCCTTTCTCCATTCTTCCACACACACATACACGATTTAACCAACCCAACCATTTCACTGGGTTCCTTTCATCTTGTTTCCAGTCACAGCGAGCAAATGATATGTTGCCTTGTCTAAATAGATCCATCACCCTCTCTCCTCATCTCCCAAACATTTATCCTGACATTTCATAACGATAGCGATTCTACATATTCACGCGAAGGCAGAAGGCGCTTGACTGGATCTCACCTCTCCGAGGCATGCATAGCACATTCCTGCAAAAGATAGTGGTAGTAGGCAGCCAACTGCTAACGTCCTTTAGTCGCCTTCTACGACACGCAGGAATACTATGTGGCATTTCTCCTACACATATGGAGTAAGGGTAGGGATCTGGTAAGTGGTTGTCTAGAGAGAGGGGTGTGGATATGATAGTGTATATGATATGTTGTCTGCAGGATGAGTGTGGATAGGAACGGCATAAAGAATAGGCGAACCATTGGCACTGTAATGATGACATACCATAAGCAAATGGGTATATATACATTTATATAATATAATTATATAATATAAATATAATATATATATATAAAATTATATATATATAATAATATATATATATAATAATATATAATATATAAAATATATATATTTATATTATTATTATAATTATTATATTATTATATATTATTATATATTATATTGTTATTGTTAGTATTGTTTATTATTATATTTTTCTCCCTCTTCTTTCGTCGTTTGTCTTTTTCTGTGCGTTGGGGTTGCCCTTTGGGGGTCTGGCGTCCGTGCTGGGGCGTGGTGGTTTGGCGTCGTCCTGTGCTTCTCGGGCTTCTGTGTGGGGTGGGGGTGGTGGGGTGGGGGCTGGTGTTGGTTCCATTTCTCTTTCTTCTGCTTTGTTCTTTTTTGCTCGTTGCTCCCCCTCTCCCCTGGCTCCTGCCGGCCTGCCCGGTTTGTCTCGTTCCTCCGTCCCCTTGTCTGCGGTCTTCCCGGTCGCCCTCCTCTCTAACCGTCTTTTCCTCTCAGGCGGCTGCTCCTGCGGGGGGGTCACTCCTTCTCTCTGGCCGTTGTCGCGCTCTGACAAATATTTAAAAAAAGTACTGATATTACTACATACACTTATACTATATGTCAACTACAATTGTTTATTTTTGTTTGGTGATCGTGAATTCCATGACGTCTTCATTGAATCTTAAAAACGTTTAAAGTTTTACTATTGAGACCCATAGGCAGAAAAGATCATTAGATCAATACTTTCACGTTTCCCGCGTTCATCCCATTCTAAAGAAAACTCAGAAATTCACAGTAGACCAGGTGATAATAAACACTTAATGTTTGACATGCTACTTTTAATTTTCTTTTTACACCCTATTTATGAAGAAATATATTTTTTGCTAGTTTGTTTGAATTGAACCCGAATTTCAACTTTTTGGATAATAAATTTTAAAATTGTACTTAAAGCAATGCTTTTTAAAAGAGACCAAATGTAATATTTTTTAGTATACTTTTAGAATAATAACTTCTGATTGAATTAAAAGGTAAAATATAGCGATTTGAGGGGGGTATGTAGAAAGAAGTAGTATGTTTAACATGGCATAAAATATGAGAGCTTTAGCAACTCATATAACTTGACTAGTTTCAAAAATTCATTCCTTATATAACCTTTCATTATATATAATTATTTCGCTCACCTTATTTTTGGTGAATATTGGTATATGGATTGATTCTATTAGGCAACAAACATATCACTTTAGGTTACTAATTGATTTGCAAAAACATTTATTTTGAGGTCTTTTATAGTTTCTAGGTGATTAATAGGAAATGATAAAAAGCTATTTTAAGGTCAATGTACTCACAAAATGTAATAACTCTTATTTGATAACACAACTGTCCATTAATAATTAAATTTTCCTCTCCCCAGCCCTTTGGCCTCCCGAATGGCAAATGTGTGTTTGTGATTTCTGGATTTGGGAATAATGATTAGTTTAATTATAATTAACTTTGCTTATTTGATTTTTTTTTCACTTCACGAAAGGTAAAATACTTAATTCCAAGTTTGGTATGGCTAAATAATTCAGGACACGATATATATATTATATAATTATATATATTATATTAATATATATATAATTAATAATATATATTAATAATATATATATATAATTATATATTAAATATATATTATTATAATATTAAATTATATATATTCTAACTAATATCATATATTAATTTATATATTATTAGTATAAATATATATTACTATCTATAATTTATATATATATTGTTATTCTATATTATACAATTATACACTATATTATTATATATATTATTATATTTATTATATATTATATAGATTTTATATTTAAAATTACTAATATATATATATTTAATATTATATATATTCTTATATATTAATATATTTATAATATTAAAGTAATCTTATATATTATATATATTATAACTATATTATATTTATATATATATATTATATATATATTATTATAATATAATTAATATATATATAATTATATATATATTCATATATATATAATTTACTATATAATATATATTATATATATATATATTTATATTAATATTTTAATATATATATTATAATAAATATTATAATATATTATTAATTATAATAATTATATATATATTATATATATATATTAATATATAATATATATAATTTATTAATATATATATCTTTATATATATTAATATATTGATATATTATATAATATATATATATGTATTATATATTATATATAATATATATATATATATTATTTAAATATAATATAATTAATATTAATATATATATATATTCATTATTATTTATATATCTATATGTTTATTATATTTAATAATATATTTAATATTAATATTAATAATATAATATTATAATTATATATATATATATATATAATATTTTATAAATATTATTATATATATGTATTATTATATATATTGATATAAGGTTTAATTATTATTAAAATTTCATATTTCTCCTTAGAAATGAATATTATAGTAGTAATTATACAGTTATATAATATATTATATATTAATATATATATATATATTTATATAATATATATATATATATATATTTTATAATATATATATATATAATATTTATTATAATATAATATATATTTAATTTTAATTATAATATTAATATATATATTATATAATATAAATTTATAATAATTATTTAATAATATTATATATATAATCTCTATAATAAGACTATTATATATTATATAATAATATATATATTATTATATATTTTATAAATATAATATATATATAATAAATTTATATATTATATATATATTTATTTTATATATATATATATTTATAATAATTATATTATAATATATAATATAATATATATTTTATATATAATATATATATATATATATATATATAATATATATTATATATATTATTAATATATATATATATATCTAATATATATATATTTTATACTATATTATATATATATATATAATAATATATATTAGGATGTTGAGATATAACAGTATGGCAAAAAGATGGTTAAGGAGATAAACTGTTAATAAACTCGAAAAGGATGGTGTCGTTAAATTTAAAAGCTTATTATTTAATTTCGAAACAAAGTAACGGACTATTAACGAGTTAAAATTTTTCCGTACATCCGTTAATCGTTACCATTTTTTGTTGAACATCATAAAATATATTTAATCTTTACCAGATTTTATATTGTATTAGATTCGATTTTGGTAAAAAAAACTTTATTTTCTCAAAAAATATTCTCACTAGAATACGTGACTCACTCTCATAATGGGCTCAAAATGTTGTATATATTATCTACCGGTTTATTATCACCGTTAAGAATTCTTTGTACGTTTTTCTTTGCGTATTCTCCATATTTCTTATTTAGATCATATGCTGAATGTAAAAAGAGATAGTGACTGTTGCCCGGTCAATGAGTCATCATTAACTCCTTTCGTTAGTTACTTGAACTATGTTCTTTTGCGACTAGTGAAAAATATACTATTAAAAGTTTTCATGCAGGGAATTATAAGGTTGTAACGTTGTAATTATTAAAAATTAATTAATCATATCATATTTATCTCAATTTTATAGATTGACATATCCTATATATTTAATCATATATATTATATATATGTATCTTACTATATTATTATCTAGGCTCAAATACTTCAAATGATTTATTTATAAATAAATAAGCAGTATAATTATCATTCAAAAAAGCTATATCATACATCAGTGAAAGGTCTTGATACGCAGAAGTTTTATTATTCCTACATATGTTTAATTATGTGCCTTATAATACATCATATTTTTTCGGTATTATAGGGTATACATCAGATATATATATATATAGCGATTTAAATCCAATATCTCATTACCAATAAACATTTGAGGTTAATAGGTGACTATGTGGATCAATCGTGAGAACATGTTCATTATTTGAGTTTTTCAAACTCTGCGTATAGGGTTAATATTAGGCAGTCTACCATATAAGGAAAATTAGCGATTGGGCGTTAATAATGTACCGGGGAATACTACCGGGGAGGTTAGTGAGTATAAGATGGTATATATATTAACTCTTATAAGTATTAAGGGTAGGCCAGATATATATTATGTTGTCGGTATGGTATAAATATATGAACCCCAATTGTTTGTCCAGTACGCATTCATGTCTACTTACTTCACACAATTCCACCATTTCCACTATCACTCGCTCTATTAGCTACTATTATTAAAATGAAGAAAAAGGCTATATACCATTTTTGCTTAGCCATATAAATTAAATAATTAAAGTTTTATCTACTATTAGCTTCTTCCTCTAATAATTGTGAAAAGTAGAGTACCATTTTGTAACATATCGATGAGATAGGCGATGACCCTTTTAGTGGTGCTCTGCAGGAAATAAAGAAAGGTCCGATATGACATGGCGTCGTGAGAATATGAGGCAGAAAAGTTAACCTTATGGTGATAGAATAATATGTTCGTGTACTATACTATATCTAAAGTTATAGGCGGATTTTCACATGAACCCAGAATTAACGAACAATTATTATTATGGTCATTCACATCACCTTACCAATTACTTATCGAGATGAAAGGTGGGACTCATTTCGGCCTTTATAACACTATACGATCAAGAGGTCCTCGTCTCGACTCCTTAAACTGGCAACAGGCAAAGGTAAAACCGTAGAGCTATAGTTTTCTCGAGGTTTAAAGCATGTACAAACTGCAACCAGTGTATGCACGTACGCTGTGTAATTACGTTTTAACGTTTCTTAACATACCTTATCCACACCTTGTCGTTTTTTTGGTAACATTCATTAATGTGACTTGCTCTCCGTACCGTATATATACCGAACGGTGATTACTTAGGACCTATGATATCGGGTCTATTTTTCTGGTAAGTGTCACTTTGGGCCGATCCTGTATCATTTTTGCCTTTAAATCAAGAACATACCTTTAGTTGCAATTGGCTATACAATCGGCGATGTTTTTGCCACATATTAATATAATGTAGAGGATCACTATTATATTGGAAACGTAAAGATACAAGCACGCTTGAATTCGTAAATTACAGATTTCACTAGAATTAGAAATTGTAAGAATCAACAGAAGTATTTTAACTGACTCAGTATATGATATTATATATTATATAACACGCATTGTCATAGATCCCGTGAGTAGTAGCACGGTAATCGCAGAGAAAGACACATCTGAAGCGTCGACATGCGCGTAGTCGATCACTATAATCAGGCTATAATACGTGGGTATTCTGGTGAAGTGCATTTCGATAACAATTGATACCATAAATATTCCTAATTTTTGAGTGTATATCTAGATATGATATGGATATTTTGGCTAAATCATATAATAATAAAGCAATTGAAAAACTTGGAAATTTCTTTTACGAGACATCTCATCGTATTTTGAGTATATTATTAAATAAGGTATTATCGCTTTGGAAGTATTATTTCTTTCTTTTACGAAGCGGCAAATAGCATTCCTGTTATAATGGTCAAGAGACCTAATTAATTTGTCTGTAAGTCCTTATATTACTAATATTATAATATTTGCTAATTAATAATAGATATTATTTATATATATATATACATTTTAAAAGAAATCACAATAATTATTTAATATTTATTCCTAACAATTGGTGAAGACGTTACGTTAACGATTAAGTTAAACTTCCGCTATATCAAAAAATTCTTTACCGATAAATACGTCGCTATTTATAAAAGATTTTTAACGTCGTTAATTATTTATTTTTTGGTTAATATAGATAATTATTTATTATATTAAGTTAACTTTCTCTATTAACTGTGGAAAGGTGCCCACCTTTGTATATATATATTAATATATTATAATTATATATATATTATATATATATATATATTTATTATATATATTATATATTATTAATAAATCAATATCTATACTATAACTCCATCACCCACCTACAACACCCAATATATATATTATTTATATATATATTATTATTTTCTATTGTGTCTTATCTCATTATATCAGACAATTTATATTATATATATCATATAATAATTATATATATATATATATATAGTTATATATAACTATATCTTATATATATATATTATATAATATATATATATAATTTATATATATATATATATATAATCATATATAATATATATATATATATATATACTATATATAAATATATATATTATTATATATATATATATAATATATTATATAATATATATAATTATATATATATATATATATAAATATATAATATATATATAATATTATATATAATATATATATATACTATATAATTATATATATATAATTTATATATAAATATATAATATATATAATTATATAAATATATATTATATAATGTATATATTTAAATATCAAACAAAATAATAAATTTATTCAATCTCCGAAACTCCAAATATATATATAAATACAATATATAATATATATATATATAATATATATATTTATTAATATATATATATATATTAATATATATAATTTATATATTATATTATATATATATTATATATATATATTAATAATATTAATAATTATATTTATAGAATAAAATATTATTATTTCACTAGAAACCCCTGAAATATATATTTTTTGTCCAACTAAATCCCAAGGAAATATAAAAAAAAAAGTGAGAATATATATACATATATATAAATATAAGTATATCAAACTTATTTTGTGTTTTTTTCTACTACATCTTTCATAAGGGTTGAGAGAGTGAAGAAATTCTTGGATAGACACGCGAACAACGATTCAAAAATAGCGGTAAACAAAAAAATGATAGACATAACACTCATTCCCAGATATAGGTGGCATTTTATATATAACGTGTCTGTAGCATATCCAACGGATAGTATTAATGCTAGCATGTAAACTAATTAATATAATATATTACCTATATTGTACTACCTATGGTTAATTATACTCTCTTTTTCTGTTTTGACTTTACCAATTATTATAATACACACTTATCTAAATATCATATTAATAATATATATATATTTTATATAATATAATCAATTATTTATATATACCCTTTATTTTATTCCAGACTAACACCTTACAGTAACCTATAACTCATTATATATCTATATAAATACCAAAATTTTCCCTATATGATACTCATTAAAATTGTAATTTTAATTTTATTTAAAATTTTATTTTCTTTTGAATATATTCTTAAATTAACTACAAAGTTAAATAACGTTATAGATAAAATAATGAGATGTATAACTATAAATTATCGACCTGACTATATAAAACAAGCTAACGCATCGTAAAACTTGATGTTGATTAATTTAATATATTATACGGGTGAGTATTATAGGATAAAAAAAATGATAGCTAAATATTTATATATTTTGCGAGTATTTGGTATGTTTATGATTTGCGATATTTATCTTACCTTTTTCATGTTAATTCGTTCTCATTCTTCTAATACACTCAAGGGTTATCCATTTATCAGATACTATCCATAATTTGGGGGTAGTATTTATACTACTAGATATTATTAATCACACTACTACTCTTCACAAAATTAATATTGTGAAATTAAAATGGTGTTTAGAAGAACAACTTATAAGTAAGTACACTGACAAAGCGTATGCCTATTCCTCTGTAATTTGAGCACTCCTTTTTGATAACAAGAACTGATCGTATGAATATAATTCATGTGTTCCTTTCATTAACTAAATATATATTATAATATAACTCCGGCTATATATTATCCGGCTCAAGTGAAATTAGACATAGTGGAGAATGAACTTCTTTCTTCTTTACATTCTCGGTAATTCCCTTTTTCTCTCTCCTCTATCTTCTTCATTCGCGCAAAGCCGTTACAATCCATTCAGGTTTTTAAATACTCATTATATCTATTTTATATATCTTTACTTCTTCATTTATCTTTCCTTTCTTTCTTTATCTATTGATCTTCTTCTATTTCTTTTTCTTCTATATATCTTATTTATATTTACCCTATATAAATTCTATTACATCGATTCTATTTCATTCTTTACTTCTATTCTTCTTTTAACTTTCATACTTTACTCTTTCTTTATACTTCTATTAGTAACTTCTTCTTCTTTTGGATAAATTTAATTCTCATCCTTTTTTGGGCCACGGGGACGAAATACATATATTTCTTTCTTTGGCACTTCAATTCTCAAGGGGAAATATAAAAAAAAGAATTAGTTATCCCTTCTTCATAGTCTTTTTTGGGTGTTTCTTTTCCCACACTTTTTCAATGTGGTGTACTGAGGAAAAATTCTTTGAAACACCTAGAATACAAGAATGCAATAACTAGGTAAAACAAAAAGTAACTCAAATCCCATCGTAGCTCATAAAACTTCACAACCTCATACAAGTCTTTTTTCCAGTACACAAAGCGAGAAATAAAACAACGCAAATAACGATGCTCTTAGTAACATTTCCTATTTTATTTATGCTATCTTTGAGGCCCTTGTGAATATTTGATAATAATGAATGTAATTTACCTAAACATCAATAATGCATGAGGCATATCAAAGTTGAGCTATATAGACATGCAAATGAGTTGAGAGCATTATACAATAGTATTGAGTAGCATCAATAATTTCATCGTAGTTATGATGTGTGTGTTGTAATATAATATTGTGTGTGTGTGTGGTTAGCGTGTTGATGTTAATGTGTGTGTAGTGTTAGTGTAATATATAAGTGTATATATATGGGTTGTAAGTGTTAAATAGTGTCTATATATAATTATAGTGAGTTAGAGTTTGTAATAGTGTCTATTATATATAATAAGGGTATATAGGTAGTGGGTTGGGTTGGTGGATGAGTGTCGTCTATTATTGTGTCTGTGTTGTGTTTTAATGAGTTGTAATTAATATATAGATGTATAAAGTGTTATAAGATAGGTATGTTGATGTTAGTTAGTTAAGTGTAGTGATTTATAAAGGTGTGAGAGCTATTGATAGTAGTGGTATAGTGTCACATGTATCAATCAGGCGTGGGTGTATTGTGATGTATTATAAATGATAGTTACTATATACTAATATAGCTATGGGTGTGGCGTTAGTGTGTATAAGTTCACGTCATATTATTATCTCTAAGAGGTAGTGTGTGTAATATTTTTACGTATTTTACATTTAACGTCGTGTTATGTTGTGTTAGGTGTTTTAATTTATGTGTAATAGTAGATAGGTAGTGTAAGGATTAGGTATTATACTAAGTTACATCAGGATACTTTCATGTTGGGGCAGCGTTAACCTAATACATGACTCTCTTTATATATATTACTCATATAGTATATATCATATATATCTATATATATATTTATATCATGTTATATAATATCGGTCATGTGTTTGTGTGTTTTTAATATATATATATATATAATTATATCTGTCAATCAATTTTATGTAATACTACTATTATATATATCAAATATACAAATCCGATAGTGTATATTGATTTATATTACTAATATATATAATATATATATATTACCGTTTTGATAAGAGAATATATCTTAACTTGATAATAGAGCTTTTATAATAACCTAAAAATATATAATTATGTAGGCATATGCTATATATCAATATACAAATAAGACAGTATCAAATACCGTAGTTAGTCAAAATAAAGATCCATATTTAAGGAAATGAACATAATTATGTAATACTACACTCGGTAATTATAAATATATTAGTATATAATGCCATAATGAATAATAATATCATAAACTATATCGGTATAATATATATATTATTACTATAAATATTTATATATATAATTTAAATAATATAATTATAATATATATATATACATATATTATATATTATATTCTAATATTATATATATATATGATATATATATATATAATATATATATTATAATATAATAATATATTATTAACTTTTTGGATAAAGAAATGAAGTAAGCACTAAATATAATAACTACTAAAGGGTTGTACACTCTCGACTAAGCTACTAATCTGTAGAAAAAATATATAATAAAACGAAAAAAAATTTAAATACTACTACGTTTATAAGAAAAAGGGGGGATAGGTAATAGGTTAACTTAACTTCTATTAATAAGTAGTATAAAGTATGAATAATCACATTAATACCCTAATTACTATAAACATATTCTAATACACACCAAATTTTCTTATTTATTTACGTAATATCCTCTTCCCATTATCATCAATTAACTCGGGTGGTGGGTGTCATGTGTCTGGGTATAAATATATATATATATATGTATATCTCAAATAAATATAAGGCAGTTAAGGTAATAACTACACATAAATTATATATCTATATAAGAATTATATATTCTATATATATTTATATACTATGACTGGTAAATAATATAATATATACTATGTCCATTCGCTTAGATATATATAATAAGTGCTAAGAATAATGAGGCATTGGGTAATAGTAATCATTATTATATAATAACTCATATAGAAGTAGTAAAAGTTATATCATTATTATACTATATAATACTATATAATACTATACATTCTAATTAATAATATAATAGTATATATAATATATATATATTATATATATACTCATCTGGGGTAATTGGTATGGCTCTCACCCGGGTATGAGCCTCAAAGTCATTATTAAACATATCAACTACTCGATATTTTTTCATAAATTTTTCCCCTCCCATTCGCGAATCTAGGAAGATGACAAAAGCCCTATCATAGTTTAAAGTTTCAAATCGCTGCACATTATCATATTTACCCTAATTTATATTCATATTATATATATATATAATAATATATTTATAATATTAATATATATATATATATAATTATATATACTATATATATAACTAATTATATATATATTATATATATAATTATATAGGTAGTATATATATATATATATTGTTATATGATACTGACACAAAGGTGGGCACTGTTAATGAGAAAGTTAACACCGTTAATCCTTAATCGTTAACAAAAACAGGATTAACGATGTTAATCATTAAAGCGTTTATCGGTAAAGAACGTAACGGAAGTTAACGTTAATCGTTAACGGTTTTTTTTGTCTTCAAAATATGTTGGAATAGTAATAATTATTGTTAGTTATCTTATTTTCTATGTTATGTTTAGATGCAACTTTGTTATGTTTTTACATTTATTTCTAATGAAAAAAATTAATGGGCCAGTTTAATACATATCTATAGTCGTAAATAGTTATACGCTCACTAATATTGATATAGAATATATATAAAGTCATAAGTAAGAACTACTATATATCAACTATGATACTTATGAAAACCTATACTATATATAATAAGTTATATATGAATATTATATATATATAATATTATTTATTATATATAGTATTAAAATTTATAGTACTATCGATAAATAATAAATTATTAATATAATAATTAGATATAATATAATATAATATTAATATTATATGATATCATTATAATATATATTATATATCTATATTACTATATTATATATATAATATTATTATTAATATACTTAATATATATATATAATCATAATAGGTAAGTATAATAATAAAATAAATAATAATTAATAATATAAATAATATAATAATAATAATAATATACATGCTAATGATAAGAAGATATTGACCATAATTAAAGATGAATAAATGATTAGACAATACTATTCAAGATATAATATTAATAATTAAATAATAAAACATATAATATATAATAATTGTATAATTAGATAATAATATCCTAAGCAAATAATTAATAATAGAAAGATTCTCGTTTTCTTATCAGACTTAATAATTTTGGGTCTTTGACCCTTCACCTAGCAAATACTATTTGGCAGCTGTGCCAAAGGATACTTCCAAAGCGTAAATACATTTAATTGCTATTAATATCGCTATATAACTTTGAAAAATTAAATTCGGATATATACCAACTTACAGTTTTAATGGGTAGGTTCCAATATTTGCTTCCGGCTGAGCCCAATTTTCACCCCCCCCTAAAATGGACATAAATTTCGGAATTATTCAGCTCGATTTTCGACATCGCCTATAAACAACCAAAACTAGCCTTTTCTGCTGACGTCTAAAACGTTTAGTTTTTCGGAGTAATTTTCTTTCTGTGCTTTGAGTATGTTTTTGGTATTTTTCAATTTTTTTCAAAGAAACTATGTTTTTAGGACTTTTGTCTAAAACTCCTCCTAAACTATTTGTTTAAAAGCCTTCGAAAAGAAGAAATATCAAAGATTCAAATTTTTTCATCATAGAAATTCGATAAAGAAATTTTCTCCTAAGATTTAATTATTTCTGTAGCTATCTATTATTGTAAAATATATAGTCGAAATTCTTTTTTACAACCTAAACTTTCATTTTGGGTTTTTGTTGAAAAAAAATTGGGGAATTACTTATTCTCACTCTTCCTGTATTATGCGCACGATCTGCATGAATTTTTAAGAACATTTGTTAGTTGGGGGATGATAGCACATTTTTAATGTAGATAATTTTTTGTATAAATTGGTTTATTCATTCTTGGTCAGAGCCGCAAATTTTAAAAAGAAAATTTTTTTGGGGGTGAAACCTAAAAAAAAAAATATTTTGAGTTATACCAAAAATATTATTATGTATATCCAAAGGTGTAATGTTGCCGATATACAAACCCTAGAAGAATTTGATTGGCGGTTGATCGGAGATAGTAGCTGACCGAAATATATGACACCCCTTCAAAAATATATGTGTTCGTTGTTCAACTTTTTCAAAATTCAACTTCTTGAGAAAAGTGAAATATTTTTTTTCCTACTTATCCGATCACCATCCAATTTTCAAGGCTTGTATATCGGCGAGATACACCGTTTTTACTTAAAATAATTTTTTTTGTATATACTCAAAAGAAAGGTTTTAAAAACTTTCCTAAAATCATATTTGGAAATTCGTTCCAAGAACAAATCCAAAACTACTGCAATTTTTACAAAACATTATCTTAAGTAATAAAAATGTGCCTCACGTCTTTCTGACTGAATACAAACTACAAAATGTCTGAAAAAATTTCATGCAGACTCGGTAAAGAGAAAAAAAAAAATTTCCTCAAATCTCAATTTTCAATTTTTTCCAATAACCATAATGATATAGGTTTTGAAAATCGAGACCAAAATTAGCTCAAATAAATAAGTGGTCAAATATCAAAATTCGGAGTTCCATAAAATTTTTTTATAATTAGACCAATCTTTGTATAATTTTCAAGTTGAAGTCATTTCCAATTAACAGTTTAGGGAAAGGAGTTTAGACAAAATGTCACAAACTATATGTTTTTGAAAAATTGAAATACCACAAGCAATGACTAACAGACACATGAAAAAACAACTTGAAAACGAAGTTTTAAACGTCAGAAAAAGCCAACAATTTAGAGTTTTATATTATTATTAAATTGATGCTTAAAATTCACAATTTTAAACTATCTCCATTTTTAGGGGGGGGGGTGAAAATTAGGATCAGCCCGAGGCAAATATTGGACCCCATATTTTTATCACATAGTTCTTAAGCAAATATGTATATTTTTATTTAATAAATTAACCACTTATTAGGCCATACTTATATATTATTCACCACTTAGATCACAAAAAGAAGCAAGTTCAGTAACCGAAAAAGAAGTTAATTGAATCCTTAAATGAACGGGCAACAACAGTCACTATCTTTTTTTTCAGCGAACAAATAAGAAAGAGAATACAGACATAAAGAAAAAACATGTTAACATTACTAAACGGAGATAACAGTGTAAAAGAATATAAACACATTTTGGGCCATTGAGAGGAGCGTTTAGAGGAAATATTTTGGAAAAAAAAAGTATATATAAAAATGTTATCAGAAATCTGAATCTAATTCAATTTTAAAAATATGTTTAAAGAAATAATTTGAAATAATCCCTTATTTATCCGTAAATTTAAAAGGAAAAATGGTATTTAAACACAGAGAAGTAGGGAGAAAATTTTAAAACGAATCGTTAAACCGTTAATTCACAAATGTAACAGTCGTTAATGTGGTTGCACGGTCTTCTTTTTGAATTAATTTTGAAAAAGAAAGCGTTAAAAGTTAACGCAAAAACTTTAACAATAGTTAATTAACGGCATTAACGGCATTTTAAAAAAAAGATACCAGGCTTAAAAAATAGCCACAACATTTGTGTGTTATATATAATATATTTATAATTATATATAATAATATATAATTATATTCTATATATATAATATATATAATAAAATATATAATATAAATAATATATATTAATATTTAATATCTATAATAAATTATATTATATAATATAATAATATAAAACTCATATGTTAAAGAGAGAGACAGATGGGGTTTTCCCGTGTTTCGAGACACTGGTGTAGTGAGGTTTACATGGGTAGCATGGTTTGTGGCAACAAGTATGAACAACAAAAAAAGAGTATACATCTAAGATCTAAGTAAAACAAATCTTATCAAACCCTAAATGAAGATAGAATCTACTAAAAACCAAGTAATGTAATAATATTAATATATATATATATATTTATTATATATATATATTTATAATATATATATATTAGTATATAATAATAAATATATAATATAAATAATAATAATAACATATATTATATATATTTTTTATATAATATAATTCTTTATATATATATATATATATATATATATATATATATATATATACTAATATATATATTAATATATCTATATTATTATATTATAGTATATATAATATATGATATATATATATATTATTAATATATATATATAATTATATATATATATATATATATATTATTGATTAATATTATATTTCCTCCTTGAACGGACACAAAAAAAAAAAAATTCTTCAAGGAATGATTTTTAATAAACCTGTTTTCACTGACATTAATGTCTTACAGCAAGTTAATTATTAAATTAAAAGGAATAGAAAAGATTTTAGTTTTCTAGCTTTCGCATCCGTTGGCGGTATGCATCCTCAGGAACTGATGTGAATGATTGAAGAAGGATCCAAATTTAACTCTCTTTTTTGTTGGCAACCTGGTGGTATTTTTTTAAAATTAGTTTTCAATATTGAGATTAAAAAGATTCGGATTTTGTCTGTTGCGATTTGTCGAATTTTTATTATAGAATTAGTGACATTATCTTCTATTGTCGGATTGCCTGCTTGATTATTGAAATTTCCTTGGAATTTTTTAAATTTAAGAAAAGAAACATCAGCGTTCTTTCTGTTTTTTAGTATTTTGAATAGGTGTTATTAATCTGTTGGAGACGGAAGATCGATAAAATGATTTTTTGATCTTCTATGCTGAGTAATAGATGAACACAATTTATTCCTAGAGTAGGAATCAAAACGAAATAGCTGATAAATCTATTTCTAAAATATTAAGTTTATTGTTTCGCCCTATAATAGCAACTAACATCCGCAAAAGCATCTTTACATGGGATGTAGTGGTATATACCTCAGATTTGAGAATTGTGGTAAAATGATTTATTTTACGGTTTATTATAATTTTCATACTATTATTACTCTCTCTTTTCCTCCTTCTTCCTCTTTTTTATATCTAAAAATAAATACCCTCACAGCCAAATTCAGCCCTTTTCTTCTAAGTCCATATTTTAAGGGTTTTTTTTTTTGGGGTGCCGGCAGTGGGGGGCTTTTTGGGTAAGACCCCACGCCCCGCTTGAACGTAGCCGGATTTTTGAAACATTGGATGCCACAATGTTGGCAACATATAAAGAACGCCTGCCAAGTTTGAAGAGGATACGATGACTTCTAACACAACCTACTTTTGCTCAGATTGCATTTGGGTTTCGTTCCAAACCAAATTAATCATGAACCCCGGCTGGGGCCCCACCTGGGGAAACTTTATTCTTCTCGGTATCTGGCGTTCGGAGTGGAAAGTAACTAACGCGGGCTGGGATTCTTATTTTTGAGACATTCTACCCCTGTTTGAACACCTCCGCCGTACCCCCCGTGCACCCCGCTTCATGAATAGGTTTTTGAACGAAGGGTACGGCCCATCTACGAAAACGCATGTTGTGCGGGCGTTCGTAAATACCGCAAACGGAATGAAACGCCGCTCGGCAATTAGCGGAAATCGCTCGGCAATACCTCAAAAAAACATACTAGGGCAACCGAGCTCGGCGCTCATAGAGGGCTCCAGAAACGAAAATGTTTTTTGGAAAGGGGGTAGGGTAAATTTAATATAACTGTCTTGTTAGGAAATGATCGATTCGCTCGTAAAAACCAACAGGAATCGAAATTCACAGTAACCTGATTATGTATTAATCGCGATACAATATTCGGATGTATTTTCCGTCAACAACA
>JABUQX010006824.1:0-7500 GCA_015478945.1 Trachelipus rathkii
AGAGAGCCCACTAAACAACCTCTCCATGACCAGAGATGGCTTTGCCGTGGGGTATTATACTTAATAAACATGTCCACCCAGGTTCCCGAATCACACGGAAACAGGTTCCTAGTGAGAGGTGTACTGTGGTGAACATTTACTGCAGCCCTGCTAAGAGTTACACTCCAACGAATTTTCACCAAGCTGTAAATTTTTTCCTTTTAAGCACTTATTCATGGTCTGTTTTATCCCACTTAAACACAAAAAGCACCAAAAAGAAGTTTAATCGTCAATCGCAAGTAAATCAGCTTGTAAACTTAGTAAATTATTATAATAATTCAATAATAATAATAATTAATAATAATAATATCAATTATATTTGAATAATGACACACAATATTATCAATAATAATAATAATTCATTATTATTATTTATTATTACTATTAATATTATTATTATTATTATTATTATTATTATGTGTATATATATATTATATATATTATATATATATATATATATATATATATATATATTATTATTATTATATATATTATAGTTGGTATGATATATTATTATTATTGGTTATATATATATATATATATATATATATATACATATATATATTATATATATATATATATATATTATTATATATATTATATATATTACATATATGTATATATATACAAGGGAGCAAATTATTTAGATAGAGCGCAAACGCAAATTTATTTATATAGAGCGCAAATTTGCGCTTTTGCGCTCTTAAAAAGTTGTTGAGCGCAAATGCAAAGTTTAATATTTTTAGAAATTTCGCACAAACGCAAAGCTTACATAGTTTATACTTCCAGCGCAAATTGCGCTTTGCGCTTTCATTTGCGCTTATGCTCACCTCTGATATGCATACATATATATATATATATATATATATATATTATATATATTGTTAAGATATATATATATATATATATACATATATATATATATATAAGTTGAGCATATATAAAGATATAAGTGGTTATATATATATATAATATATTATACACCATCTCTACAAAAACCAACTCTCGTATACTTATAGATAGTCATGTGCTCGAAGAGAGTATTACTGTTTCTGCTCATATAATTCTTCTCCTCACAGAAACTTGTCCATCTTCCTTTTACTGATTCTATTTTCTCTCCGCAACCAAAGGCACCTGTTATTCAATCCCTCTTTCGATCACTTATCCAACCATTCAAGTCTTTCAACACAATCAATCTGACGCCTCCACTTCCCCCTTCCAAAACATTCAGATTGTCCCAGAAAGTCTCACTTTCCTTAACATCACCCTCAGATGGACGATATGCTACAATCAGACAAACCTTGGCCTTCTCAAACTTAAATTTAACAGTTAGTATTCTGGTACTTACACAAACAAGATCTACCAAGTAGCACAAATCATTCATCAGAAAGCAACTATTATTTCCCTTCTCATTCCTCTCTACTCCAGGGCACACACATTTCACCCCAATATCATTTGTCTTCTCTTCTTCACATCCTATCATCTTTGTTTCAGTCACAGCAAGTGGATCAAATTTACCTTTTATAAATACATCCATCACCTCACTCTTCAATTTCTAGTCATTTATTCTTCTAACATTCCATGTACCCATACGATTCACACAGTTTCGCCGAAAGATACAACGTCACTTACGGCCGTCACAACCAGGCCCGAGGCATACATAAATTAAGTATTCTGAAATTATGTAGTAGGGTAGTAGTAGTGGTAGTAGGTCCCTAACCCAACTACTTCTGTCCTTTTTGTCGCCTCTCACGACACGCAGAACGTACGCCGTGGATATTATATATATAAGGAGCAGCAGCAGCAAGATATATGCGCATATATATATATATATTATATAAAGATAGTATATATATATATATATATATATATATGTAAATAGGCATATATATATTAGCGGATGCTGCAGATGTCATTTTTAATCCGCGGATGCGATGCGATGCGCTTTCATTGATATATATTGTCATGCATATATATATATATATATATATATATATATATATATATATATATATATATATATATATATATATATATATATATATATATATATATATATATATATCCCAATCAAAAATCGGGGCAGTGTCTACAGAGATTTATGCGTGGGAAAGGCATCAAAAGCGCATTAAAGCAGTTTTAAAGTAGACGCGGCCGAGTGTAATGCAAATCAGCGCAGGCCACGGCATAATTTTGGCATTTATCTCTATTAAAAAAATTTGGCAGTATGCAAGTGGAAGAATCTGCATAGTTCTCTAGTTATAATTTCTCTCGAGCAGCAATTTTAAATTGGCCACCAAAGATCGATTCTCTAAACGACTTTTTCATAGTATATATATATATATATATATATATAAGCATATATATATATATAGAGTTATATATATATATATATATATATATATATATATATATTATTATATATATATATATATAGTATATATATATATATATATAATATATTCATATATTGTTATATACATATATATATATATATAGTATATACATATACATATTACTATATATTATGTTATTATAGTTGGTTATACAAGGCTACATACTGTTAGCCATACATACATGGGCTGTTGCTGGCATGCTGGGTTATTGCTGGCTGCTGCTGATACAGCTACCTGCGGCGCCATACATGGCGCCGCTGGCTAGCTGGTTACTATAATAGCATTGCGCATAGCTGGTTGCTGGTTGATGGCATATGTTATGCTGGTTATATACATACATATATACATATTATATATTATTATATATATATATGTTATATATTATTATATATATTATTATATATATACATACCTGGCATAGGTCTTTGAGCAAAATCTGGACAATGATTTTTAATGAAAGAAAATTTAGTACTTTTTAAAAATAATTTTTCTTTTCTCTTGAGAAATGAGAAATAAAAAGTTTTATGACGTCTCAAAGTTGCAAAATATCCCATAGAAAATATTAAATTTTTTTGACGATATGCAGTGGACTATACTTTAAGAAAATAATTTTTTTTCACAATGCAATCAATAGAAATCGCATTTGCCATGATATTATTTCGAAAAAAACGTAAATAAATTGTTAATTATAATTTTGAAATTAAATTTGAATCTTAAAACAAGGGTCATGAATTTAAATTAAAAAATAACTGTTTTGAAAAGAAACTACTTCATATCGCGTACGAAATACTGCTTGCGACCCAATCATTTATTTATTAAGTCGGTATATAGTTGCGCGATGTCTGCCATCTTTGTTCAGTTCTAAGAATATATATACAGTATATATAATTTTTTTTATATATTTGTAAATTTTGTGAAAATATACTATTTACCACATGCTTTATACTTGTTAACTGTGTTTCATACGGTATAATAAAAAAATATATATTTTCAAACATAATAGGCTTTACAATGGCAATATCAAATTGTGTTGGCATATTCCTTAAAAATATTTTTACGGTTTGCTTATCGTGGAAGTTTATTCATTATGTAATATGTAGTAATTTTACAATGTTGTGTCAGGAATGCAAAGTTTGAATGCATGTATTAACATTATTTACCCATTATGATATTTGTAATCAATATCCTAGATTAGGTAAGAGAAAGCCAAAATATGTTTTACGTGCCAAACATATCATCAACTACTCTTTATGAAAATTCTACACAATAAATATTTATGCCTATTCCAATAAGCTGATATACGTAATTGTTACCCAGAGGGTTGTCACCCCCGATTTTTATTAAAATCATTGGACATACTCTAGAAAAATAATAATGAAGAATAATGAAAACGAAAATCGTTGCTCTCTTTAGGAAAAAAGTTACAGCCTCTCAAAGTTGTAAAAAAAAAACAATTTATTTAAAAAAAATTTTTAATATCACAGGATATACTTCTAAAAAAATATTAATGAAGAATGTGAAAACAAAAATCGGCAGTCTCTTTAGAAAAAGTTACAGCCTTCGAAAGCGAAAATTTTTGCAAGACTTTCGATAAAAAAAATTATGGGTTCGTGTTTCATTTAGGCCATCATAGTCTGTGTTTTATGATGCACTTGTTATTTCTTACGTAGATTTTCTCTTTGTATACCTAACAAAACTTATCATAACCTGACTTTGAGGGCCTGAAATGAGACCTAACCTGGATCGATCAATATTGAAAAGTCTATGGGAATTTTTAACAACTTTGAGAGGCTGTAACTTTTTTTCTAAAGAGCGACAATTTTTGTTTTCACTATTCATTATTTTTTAAAGTGATATCCGTGATTTTCATAAAAATCAGTGACAACCTCTGGATACTAATACCTTGCGATATTGGCGCAGTATATATTAGTTATTGGTTGTTACATATGAGCATATATATATATATGAAGATATATATTTGAGTTGTTATATATATATATATATTATATTATTATTATATACATACAAATATATATATACATATATTACTAATATTATTATATATATGGTGTGTGTGGTTGCATTGGGACATGCATTCACATACTTGGAGAGACCAAAGTTTTCTAAGTTCAAAAAAATTCCTAAGTTCAGAAAGGTTGTTAAATTTTTGGATGAGTGTGGCAAAGCTTCCTGGCATAATTCCAGAAGTCTTGCCACTAAAGAAATTTCCTTAAAAACTTAACTTATCTTTTCTGAACTGAGAAAATTTTTGAACTTAGAAAATTTTCGGTCTCAAAATATGTGGGTCCCTGTCTACAGTATTACCAGGTAAAGGTATAGTTTAGGACTCAATAGCATTTTCTTCTGGAAAAATTTTAGTCCAAAATTGATATACTAATATGTATATATAGGTCGATATATTACTATTATATTATATTATATATTATATTATTATATATACATATCGATATATTGATTTTGGATTTAGATTTTTTTCAGAAAATATGTGGAGTCCTTATATATATATATATATATATATATATAAGATTAATGTATATATTGATATTGTTATGCATTATAGATATAAGGCTATTATTATTGGTTGAAGCATATATATATATATACAGATAGATATATAGCTACATATTATATATATATATATATTATGATATAGTGGTATATATATATATATATATATTATATATATTGATTATTATTTATATATATATATATTATATATATAGATATTATATATAATATATATTATTGGTTATGTTGCATTTATTATTGCTATATATATATATATATATATAAGATTAATGACATGCTAGGATATTCGATATATAAAATGGTAATTGTAAAGCTCTTAGCCCGGCCCACCTACCCGGCGAAGCGATAAAAACCATAGCGTAGGACTCTACTAAATGGTAATGAAGTATTAAAAAACAAAGGGTAATTATTGAGTTTAACAGATTCTCACCAAATGTTGATATTTTTTTTATGATAATGGTTTTTTGAGTATATTCATCACCATTTAAAGTACTAAAAACAGTGGTGTCAATCCACCTCATCATATAAATATAATCAATCTAAATTTTTTTTTTTTTTTTTTTTTAAATTCGTTTCAAGACCAATTAAGTTTAGGTTATGAAAAGTTTTGTTAATTTATACATTGTAAATTTGTATACTTAGCCAAACCTCAATCATAAATCCCGTCTGATTTTAATGTAAAAATATAATTTTTTATTAACAATATTTAAGCAACGTTGCTTTTAGAAATATCAAAACCTGATTTATTTTTAAAATATTAATTTTTTGTGAATCTGCTAAACTCTATAATTACCAATAAAAATAATTAATACCTGAAAAAAAGCTGCCTCTCAAAGTTAGAATAATCATAGGCTTTTCTTTATACTCCAACTGACCGGAACTTCATTTTGTCACACTTTACGTTGTAGGATACTTTTACAAAATCATGAGACATATAAAAATATGACCCTACAAAACCATAATGTGGAAAATGATAGTACTATCCAAAAAAAAAATAGAGCAGAAAAGTTATATATGTTGGCTAAGGCGTTATTACTACATAGCAGGCATGGGCTATTTGCGATTGCTGCAAGCTGTGTGCTGCGGCTGGGCAGCAGCAGGTGCAGGCATATCGGGCAATATAACCTAGAGAGCAGAAGGAAAGATATGAGATCTGGAATATAATCTAGAGTTAGGGAGTGGGGAGGGTGACATGATCTGAATCCATATCCATATATAGACACTTGTATGGGATCCCGAAACACTATAAAAGCTAAATAAAATGGTAGGTCAAATTTTAAACTATTGTAATAAAGAGCTTCCATTACCTTAAAATATTTAAAAAGTTTTTATTTGTTAACTAATGAAACTTAACATAACCTTACTTAACTCCAATTTATTTATATTTATACTTATTTCACTTTCCATTGTTTAAGAAGAAAAACATGCTCTCTGTAACCTTGAATGCCTCTGTACATTTTTTTGGGTAGAGTTAAAGTCAGAGAAATTTTTTTTTTTTTTGGTGAAGCCAGAGCAGGAAAATTCTTGCTATACTAAAAAAGAGGTCTTGAACTGAATATAGAAACAAAAAGCCAAGTGATTTGAAAAATTGTGGAGTCTGAGCTCATAGTGTTTAAAAGATAGAAGCTCAGCAAAAAAATACTTATATTATTGGAAATTCATCCCTATTTAGAATTCCTCTTATAGTTAATTATGTTATAGACAAAGTTTATCTATTAAAATTATAGGGGGGGGGAAGAGTTAAAAAATTATTAGATTTAGAAATGAATTTAATCTGTCAATAACTAAGGCAAAGAGAGGACTAAATTAAAATTAATGAAAATTTATCAAGTTCAGATAAGGTATTGGTTAATATTTTCAATGCTTATTTTTTTTATCAGTGTTTACTGAGGAAAGATTGGATAATATTTATAGAGACTAATAGTTTGAGTAGGCTTGTGTAATAAATAACTACAGAATTTGAAATCGAGTTGAATGAAATTAAACCCTTACTAGACCACAATGACTTAGATAAAGCTGCAGGTCCTGATGGTTTATATGGTGGGGTTCTAAAGGAGTGTGATAGTATTATTGTAAAGACACTGTACTGTATTTGGTTTTAAGTGATCTGTAAAATTTCTGAAGATAACCAAGGGATTGGAAAAGTCCTGTACATATGATTTGCATATTTATGTTTTTTTTTTAGAAAGATACCAAAGAGAATTTTGAAAATTATAGACCAGTTAGCTTAACATCTCTGGCTGAAGTTGTTAAAAGTTACTGAAAGGTCATATAGTTAAACATTAGGATTAAAAAAAAATAATGTATGATTCCCAGCATGGTTATATAGAAAGGGTAGATTGTGTCAAACAATCCATTTAGAATTTATATAATACATTACTGACTGCTTTGACCAAGGTAATTCAGTTGATTTTGTTGTTGCCCATCTTCAACCAAAATATTTTATTTCTAGTAGAAAATATTTTTTTGTAGAGATGATGTTACCAACTTCACACAGTAAATTGAGATCAGCAGT
>JABUQX010006824.1:15000-20000 GCA_015478945.1 Trachelipus rathkii
ATAGATCTAAGGTGCAATCTGTTCAAAAGAACAATCTTGGGGGGGGGGTGTTAGATGTGAGACGAAACTGATAAAATGAGGAATGAACATGTTAGGGAGTTGTGTGTTGTGAAGAATGGCATAAACGAGATAATACACGAGAATTTAGTAAGATTATTTGGACATATGGAAAGGATGGATGATAGTCGGTTGGTTAAGAGGATGTATAGTGGTGAGTGCGCTGGGAATCGAAAATGTGAGTGGAGTCAGTAAATTAATGTGTGATGGAAAGGAATAAGAGTGTGGCAGAGGCGAGAAGAAAGGTGCATAATAGGAGTTAATGGCTGGGTTTTGTGAGGGGGTATGGTTGTGGGCTGCCTGTTCCAAGGGATGATGAACCCCACATTGATGAGATACCACAGTGTGGGTTCATCGCCGTCTTGTAAAGCCCCAATGTTGATTTTTCTGATCACAGTGCATGATTTCTCACCGGGGGGTATATAAAGGCGACGGTTGGGGTGGGGGTTTTTCTTTCGTGGACATGCTTCATATAATGCTCTGCTTACTATTCTGTTCCCAGTGTATTCTACGCACCTGCCCCTAATCTTGGGGTTAGGAGGGTTATATATATATATATATATATAGAGTATATATATGAAGGACACCATATATATATATTAGGTATGATATATATATATATATATTATTTATATATGTATATGTATATATGATATAAGTATATATATATATATATATATATATATATATATATATAAAATTTTTTTTGCAGGTCTTCAAAGGAGCTCCAGCAAATGCTCTCACTTAGTTTTTTTTTTTGCATTCCTAAAGGAAAACGTTTTCCAACATCATCCTCGAGCTCTTGAGGAATTGAAGGAAAGGATCCG
This sequence comes from Trachelipus rathkii, assembly GCA_015478945.1. Taxonomy (NCBI): domain Eukaryota; kingdom Metazoa; phylum Arthropoda; class Malacostraca; order Isopoda; family Trachelipodidae; genus Trachelipus; species Trachelipus rathkii. The sequence goes on from JABUQX010006824.1 coordinate 15,885, forward strand.
AGAGGAAATCGACGCAGTTCCACTGAGATAACACAGAGAGTCATCGAGAACTTCCAGGAACGACTCCATCAATGTATTGCCAACAACATCCGCCATTTGTCTATAACATTTTAACTATTTTTCTTATTTTTCAAAAATATAATCAACTTATTTTTTAGATTGTTGTGTTCTTTTTTATTTCTATTCGAAATGTGGGGGATCTTTATAACCCACCATATATAACTGAAAACTGTTTATATATTTCAATTAAAGTTATTTGCAAGGAACATTAAGTTTTTATTAACCATTTCTTTCTTAAATTTTTTACATTTAATTCTATACTTAATTGTTTAAGTAAATAAGGTATGTTGCTGAGTATTTAAAAGTTATTGGTTTATTATACATCATTATTCAATATCTCATTGTAATAAGAAATAACGCTTAATATGTTTGTTTTGTAAAGTATATTAATAGTGAGTGTTTCAAAATTTATTTAAAAAAAAGATTGCAATATTATAAGAGTGCCTTTTTTGTGATATTTATTCCTTTATTTTATCTTCTAGCATTGTCATTCCTTTTTAAAAACTAAAAAAAGATTGATACCATATAATTTTTTTGTCAACTCACAATTTTCATTTATTTTTTAGTGTTTGAATAAATAGGGGATGTGCAATAACTTTTAAACAAATTAATGATGAAAACATTTTATACTGAGATGTTAATAACTTTACAAATTTTCTTAATTACTTTGCAGTAAAAATATTGGAGTATACCATAAAGAAATTTCATATTGTCAATATTTTCGAATATTCTTAACTTAAAATATGTTTCATGATAATATAATATTTTATATTTTTGTAACCATTAATAAATTAACTTAAAGCATTTTTAAATTCTTGTGAAAACTAGATATATGTAGGTAATGAGTTTTACTATGCCATATTAGTAAATAATGACAAAGTAAAACACATTACCCACCTTTGAATTTTTAATTTTAATATTTTTGAGTTTATTTTGGTGAAACATAATCATAAAGTGAACTATATTAATCATACATAGTTTAACGTGGTAAATTCTTAATTATTTATGGAAATATGTTTAGTATAATTTGGTTCCAAATTATATCTTTCGTTTTAAAAGCTGTGAAAAGGCCTAAGAAGAATTAATTTATTCCCATTATATCTGTTTTGTTCTTTTACTTTTGTTTTTGGTGTTTTATTTTTATATAAGGTCTTAGGAGGATTTCAACAGAAACCCGAAACCGGTTACCATAATTTTTTTTCCAGTTGGGTATTTTGTTTATTTGTTTAATTGTTGCATTGCTTCACTATATTAAAACTCTACTGCGAACACGTTGGTGGCGCTGGTTTGGGATAGCCGGCCTTAAAGTTCGATTTCCTGTGGTCCCCCCGTGTTACCCTCTTTATAGGGGATATACATATATACATATATTATTATTATATATATATATATATATATTAATATATTATGAGTGAATATATTTCTATCAATGCCTATATATATATAGTTATATAAATATATATATATTATTATTGGTTATATATATATATATATTATATATTATATATATATATATATATATATATATATATATATATATATAGTATGTTATATATATATATACCTATAGATATAAAGCTACATCGGTATATATATATTTTTCAAAGTATATATATATATTAATCCAGTATATATATATACAGGTATATATATATCAGGTGTATATATAACGATTATATATACCGGTATATATATAAACCGGTATATATATAAATGTAGTATCATACGGCTTATATATATATTTAAGGTTATATATATATATATATAGTTATAGTATATATATATATATATATATATATATATATATATATATATAGTATATATATATTGCATATATCTTTATATATATATATATATGGCAGTGGCAAAGTATTTATTTGTAGACGGCCAGGGAAACTCTCTAGAGATTTATAGCAGTTAGCGGTAGCTTTAAAAGAGTTTATTGGTGGCGTCAAGCATTTTAGGCGCATTACGCTCCCGAGAAACGAAGCAGTTTATTAGTGTTAATTCTGCCAAAAAGGCGGACCAATCTCCGGAGAAGCAGCGCAGTTTCGCGGAAGATTCTGCCAAAACGTCTGCCAACTTTTCTCCAAAACTGCTTTGGCAATTGCCCTCGACTTATCACTGGGATATATATATATATATATATATATATATATATATATATATATAGCAGTTATATATATATGAGCAGAGGAGAAAGAAAGAGCAGGTATATATATATGAGCATATATATATATATATATAGGTATCGAGTTTTAAGCCACAATCTATTAATATAATTAGCTACCAGGGTGAGGACGTGACCCAACTAAATAGACCCATCAACCCCTATCCCTAACCCTCCAACCTTAATGAAAGAGATTTTACGTGGATTATATACTTTTTTTTGCACTAGTATTAAAATTCAAATATGGGAAGGTTGAGCTTGAGAGACATCAATTTTTCTGCCTTTTTCTGCTGAGAGTGTTTCTCTTTTCATCATATATAATATTAGCCCATCATTGCTAAATACTTCACTTGGAACACTAGTTGAGGACAGGCCATTATTTCCTTGCAAGTTTACTTAAGTTGTGGTAAACATTTTGCATTTTGCTTAATTAACACTCCACCAACTGATAGGGTCTCGCCATTTGATTTGTATCTAGTCGTTTTCTTGGTGATATTTTCATTCATTTGCACTGCATCTTTTGATAATGCGTGTGTTTCTTCATCTCTACTGGACTGTAGAAATTTCCAGTGAATCTGTTATGGATTTACTTGTAGAAGATGTTTGTTCTGTATATTTTATTTTTTTCCTTTTAATGGATGACTAATTAATAGACTGTTCGATTGAAGTTTTTCAACTGCAAAGTTTACTCTCAAGCGTGGGAAAACATTTGCTTAATCCTTTCCACCAACCGATTGACTCATCATTTTTTGAATCTTTTTAATCGTTTTTCTTGGTGATAGTTTTCAAATCATTTGCACTACATCTTTTGGAAATGCGTGTTTCTTCATCACTCGTACTGATCTCGTGGAAATTCTTCCAGTAATCCAGTTATTATTTACGGTAGAAGGTGTTGTTTCTGTAGATTTTGGTTTTTTTCCTTTTTAATGGGTGGCGAATTAATAGACTGTTCGGATTGAAGTTTTTCAACTGCAACACAAAGTAACGATTTAACTTTTGTTCTAATATCGTCAAAATCGCTTTATAACGGTGTGGGGAATCTGGCAAGCTGCAATAGTATGAAGGTCATTAATTTCCACAGAACCAAAGCGTTTTTTCTTACCTCTAGTTTAATCACATCTTTTCATTCTTTTAAACCGTCATCATTTCTTACTGAAGATGGTTCAAAATGCTTAATTAGCGTTGAGATTAATGGTATTATAAGAGACTGAAGCTGTAGAGGCGCTGATTTTGTTGAAGTTTCTTCAAATGGTTTCAAATCTTAATGGCTTAACGCAGTGTGATATGATGTCATTTTCCACCTTAGTGAATGTTAACTTTGAATACGAACTGGCGTACGAAGCAAGAAATTCTTTGAGAATACTTCTCTCCATCATATGAAGTGTACTATTCCAAAGAGTTGGAATGTCTTGTGCCAACATTAAGATGGAATTTTCAAGCCGTTTTTGAATTGCCTTCAATTCATTTACATTTTTATTTTATTTTTCAGGGTTCATCTTAAGCAGATTATTATGCGCAAAATTCCCTTTATCAAATCTCGACACAAACATCTGCGTAACATCCTGCAGGGCGCGCGGATGCGGATGTGATGCGGATCTTTACTAATGTGCGGATGCTCGCGGATGCAGGATGCGGATGCGGATGTTACCCGCATCACTATATATATGTATATAGTATATATAGCAGGCGTTATTAGTTGTTATTATGTTGGTTTATAGTATATTGTTATATATATATGTTATATTAGATATATATGTTATTATTATAGCGTATATGTTGCGGGAAGATACTGGAGTTGGCTTAAAATATATATAGATCATCTTTTTGCCAATTGTATCAATAAATGGATTTCCCTGTTCATGAAAAGCAGCGGGTTTGTCCTTTTC
>JABUQX010006824.1:25000-54872 GCA_015478945.1 Trachelipus rathkii
TTATACACAACACATTATTATCACACACACACACACACACATGCACACACACACACACACACACATCAATATTACCAATCATCATTGTATTGACTCAAGACTTACCGTTTTTAGTGGCAGCAGGGTAAGATAGTATATATACAGCATATATGTTGTTGTTATGGTATATATATATATATATTATGATAAAGAAGAAGATATATATATATATGTAGTTATATATTATATATATATCAGGGGTGGAAAACACTAGCAGGTCACATTATTTTAAAATATATGAATTTGTAAATAAAATAATATTACCGATTTGTAACATTATTAGTAAAGGTCATATTTTTTTAAATACTTTTTATGGGTCTGGGACGTAAGCACAAATTGTGGACAGAAAAAAAGATCTATAGGTAAAATGTCGACACATTTTAAAAAAAGAATTGTCTTACATGTTTATTTTTTGTTATGTCGATGATGTAAGTAAGGGTAGTCATTGTCAGAAGTTTAGTAAGGAAAAATTATTTTTATTTTAATTTTATTTTTATAAGATAAAACGAATTTGAAAATACAAATGCATGGCACGAGAACATTTGTCTAAAGGGAGGCTCCACACCATAACACTCAGCACGTAAGAGGTGGGATAATAAATTAAAATGTGAAATTTGCAATTGGGAGTTACTATTAATATTACATTAATGATCAAGAATGGTTGCGGGTTACATTCAGATTCTTCATGGGTCAAATTTTGTCCCGAGGACAATATTCACACCGCTGCACTATAGCCACACAAGAAAGTCATTAATTAATAATAAAAAAAGAAAAGTATTTATTAAATAATAATAATAATAACAATAATAATAATAATAATAATAATAATAATAATAATAATAATAATAATAATAATAATAATAATAATAATAATAATAATAATAATAATAATAATAATAATAATAATAATAATAATAATAATAATAATAATAATAATACACACACACACACATAATAATAATAATAATAATAATAATAATCAAATAAAATCAACACATTAAAAATTGCAATTTTATAATAAAAAAAGAAAATACATTGACGAAAAATGGATTTTTGAGAGGAAGTTTTCGTCATATATATTATTATTGTTTATATATGGGATATATTGCTAAATATATAATAAGAAGAAGATATATTATTATTATTATTATTATTACACATATATTGTTGTTAATATATATGAATTTCCTTGGCTGATTGAGGCACTGTGTTATTGTTATATGAAGTATATATATATGGTGAGAATGAATAGATGTATATATAAATATTGTGAAGTTGGCTATTATGTTGATACATTTAAAATGCATATGAAAGGTTTTCCCTCATTAAAAGCTATAAATTACACACAACCACAATAATAATAATAACAATAATAATAATAAAAATTTACATTATTAAAGCAATTAAGTTTTCTTAAATATTCCTAAAAGTTTTGTATAGACATATGAAGGTCAATAGGAAAGTCCAAATTTTGTGTTAGTTTACGTGTTAATATTTTCGAGCAGAACATCCATCTCCGTCGTTGCATAAAAAAGAGGGTTTCGAATCCGGTAAATCTTTTTGCAAGCCATAATTCCGGCACCGGTTCCGTCTCCGGCTCCGGATCCGTCTCTTTCAACAGCTCCACCATTTTAAAATTACACGGCTCCGGCTCATGTTTCATGCTCCGGCTACTGCTCTACCCAAAGTTTGTCGCCTCAGTTCCGGTTCCGACTCCGGCTTCGGCTCCGGCTCCGACTCCGGCTCCAGCTACGTAGCCTTGATAGTAACCCTAATTGTTTAGATTTAAGAGATGCAAAGAACAAGAAGTATAAACACACCTCCACCTCTTTTTCTTCCGCAACACTCCTCTCTTTTCCACTTTTCCCACTACCATTTTACTGAAGGACTTTAAAAACTAGCATGTTGGAACATGTCGACCATTAATCTAAATATACCTTCACTCTTGATTTTATCATAGTTTAGTAGTAGTAGTAGTATAATGGTACTAATACTAATATAGTAGTAGTCGTTGTTGTTGTTGTTGTAGTAGCAGTAGTAGTAGTAGTAGTAGTAGTAGTAGTAGTAGTACCGGAATTTTATTATTGTTATTATATTATTATTATTATTATTATTATTATTATTATTTCTTTAGAGTTAAGTTAAATATTTGTAGTTTTTCATACATATCTAACATAAATATCAATAAAACTCCACAGAAGAGTCTTCTCTTTTGTTTTTTATCCTTATAACATTGGAAAATGTATCAGTATATTTTTACTGATAAATATTCTGAAACTTTATATATATATATATATATATAAGGTTATATATATATATAGGCGATATATGTTGCTGATATAGATATATATATATATAATATATAATATATATATATATATATATATATATATATATATATATATATATATATATATATATATATATAAATATAACCCAACTCCAAATCACACTCAACTAATCACAAAATAAACAAATGAAATAAAATATTTAATATATATATATGTTATATATATATATATATTATAAGTTATATAGGAAAGATTAATTAGAGTTATTATACATATATATATATGATATCACTGAGATTCCTTCATTCTTCAGTTTAAATTGTTTATAAACTAATAAAGAATAACCCAGAATATGAAATTAATTTTTATTAATACAGGCCGACGTTTCGGAAATATCCTTTTTCATTTTCAAGGCTAAAATTGTAAAAAAACTAATAAATACTTGTTAAACATGTAAAATACACTTACAAGATTTAAAAAGAAAATAAAATACTAAATTTGAAAATGAATTTAAAACAATTATAAAATATTTACACCAATAAAATAAATAAATAAATATTACCTTTAAGTCTACATGGTGAACACTCAAAACGGAACAGGCTTTAAATGATGCAAAATTTTCAATGACAATAGCTGGTTAGTTAATTACAAAAATATGATCAAGCTATATATAAAGGGACTGAAGAAACATCACTATTTAATGTAGGATGGATTTTTTTTTATGAATAAAGACTCTGAAAGTAACAAACTTTCTCTCGTACCAAACTGCCCTAAATTTTTAAAATGTTAATTTTTTTTTATAGTATATAGTATATATATATATATATGGTGGGTATACAGCATATATATATATATTATATATGTTATGTGTATATATGATATATATATATATATATATATATATATATATATATATATATATATATATATATATATATATATATGTTATATTTTTTTAAACTTAATTCCCTGTTCAAAAAATGGTGGAACAAACATCATATTAAATAAAGATGTAAATCATTTTCAAATCTGGGTTATAAAACTAAAATAAGTTCTGCAAAAAAAAAAAAAAAACTCATCTCCAACCTTCAGCAAAAAAAATCATTTAAGAACAAAAAAAAAATCATTTTTGATAATGATAAATCATACATCAAATGACAGCTCTGGCTCACCACTCAAAATCTAATGTAAAAATGAAAATAATTTGAGTAGAAAATATTGAAAATAATTATAATGCGAGTATATATATATATATATATATATATATATATATTATATATATATATATATGATATAGATAGAGGTGTAAGGAAAGAGCAGCGCATATACATACTATATATATATATAAGCAGCAGCGTTACATATATATATATAGCATATATATATAAGCATATGGCATATATTAAGGTTAAGGCGGCGGTGGCGCATATGGTGGGTTGTTATAGCGCAAGGCAGTTGTTATATGCGCGTTATCAGTACATATATATATATATATATATATATATATATATATATATATATATAATGAGATTATACTATTATATAGTTTTCTGGAGGGAGGGTAAATTAAAAACTATAATTGTGATGTATAAAAATGACTGGTTCCAGCAGCTTGATACTAATGAGAATAAAAATATTTCAAAAAGGATTATCCAAATTTAAAGATTAAGAATCATTAAGAATGATGTTCATGTCTGGAACGATTTACGTTTATGAAAATAAAAATTCTCAACAATAAAAATTTTAAAACAAATTTATATACATTTAAAACCAATTATTTATGTAGTATACAATTATTGGAAAAAACTATTCTCAAGACTATTAGTAATGAATTAACAATTCATAATATATAAAAAAAATATATAAATTAGTAAGTTAATTAAAAATTATAAAAAGGCAAAAAATACAAAAACAAACAAACAAGAAAATCATGTTTTTTGTTTTTGTTTTGTTGTTTTGGTCATATTAAAAAAACACGTTTCTTTCAAAAAATGGGGTCGTTTTTTGATATATATATATATATATATATATATAAGTGGCGGCTTTTATATATAGTATATATAGAGTATATATATGGTATATATATATAGCATATATATATATATATATATATGATAGGGTATATATGTAATTGAAAGAGGAGAAATGGAAGTTCACTCAATACCTATAATAATGTATCGTTATTTGGAAATGAAGAATAAATTTGAATGACAATAAGAAAGGCAAATGGCAGAAAGGAATGGCAAATCAATATTGAAATTCAATTTCGGTTTGTTACATTATCAGATAACTACCACTATTCTTATTCTTATTCTCATTCTCATTCTCATTCTCATTATTCTTTGCCTCCTGGCACCTGCTCTTATTCTTATTCTTCCTTTTTTCAACATGTCTTTGTAAGAGGGACTAGTACCACATTATTTCAAACTTACTAATTTTTCTGCGATTTTCGAACAAGGAGATCCCAATACCACTTAGTTGAACTTCAATGGTCGGCAAAATTTTCGAACCAGTGTTAAATAATAGATTATGCATTTGTACATCTTGAGGTTCATGGGTTGCTCATTAAATTTCACTACAGTTTTAGAAGAAATAGATCATGCTTAACAAACTTACTGTTTTTTTTTTTTAATATGGTAATTATCGATGTAAATAACTCTGCTGGTCTTTCAATTTCATTTACTAATTATATTTTCATAAAACATTTGATAGGGAAAAATAGGGAAAAACTTTTAAATTGGCTTAGAAATTGGCTATTAGATCAGTGACACAGAGTCGTTAACAATGGCGAGTGCTCAGAATCTGAATGTTATTAGTGCATGGTGAACCCCAAAGGATCTGTCCTGGCCCAATACTTTTATATATATATATATATATATATATATATATATATATATATATATATATGCTATATAGCAGTAGTACATATACATACAGCAGTATGGGATGAGCAATATAGTTAAGGTGCGAGCAGTATATATTATATGTTATATGATATATATATTGTTATATATATATATGTGCATATGTTATATATAAGATATATAATAATAATAATAATAATAATAATAATAATAATAATGTAATAATTTAATAATAATAATAATAATACACAGTAATAATAATAATAATAATAATAATAATAATAATAATAATAATAATAATAATAATAATAATAATAATAATAATAATAATAATAATAATAATAATAATAATATAAGAAATATTTAGAAATTTGAAGATGATACGAAGATTGGAAATTGCAATAATTCTGAGAAAGATTATATAAAGTTCTTCAAAGTGATTTGAATAAAATTGCAAAATTGTTCAAAAACACGGCAATTGAAATTTAATACTAACAAATGTTAAGATTATACATTTTTGGAGTAGGACCTGCGAGTATGATTACGTAATGATTACTCAGTTATCAAAGTTGTCAGTGGGGGAAAATGATATGAGTTTTAATTTATAAGGATTTAAAATTCGCAAAACAATGTGTTGAATTAGTTATGAAAGTTAATATTTATGTTAAAGGTTTAACTGCCAGAAATTTTTGAGTATAAATTTAAAACCGTGTAAATTCTTTTTTAAAACACATTAGTTAGACTTCATCTCGAATACTTTGTACAGTTTTGAAGTACATACCTCAAAATGGACATAAAAATCGAAAGCATTGAAAGATGGCAAAAAAAAAAAAAAAAAAAAATAAAAAAAAAAAATAAAAAAATAAAAAAACATCTATTCCAAAATTCAGAGGTAAGTCATATGCGCAACAATTACATTCTTTAGATACAAGAAAATTGAGATGGAAATTAATAGATGTTTTCAAACTATTAATCATAATAGAGCGATTTCGGAGCTCGCATGTAAGGGCGGTCGCGGGTTCGAATCTCAAGTCGGATCCTAGTAGCACCAGAAAGTTCCCCTCCTTGAATAGGGCTATGCCCCTGAGGTGTGAACTTTTTTATTTAAATAAGTTTGAAAGCGTTGATTACAAGAAATTCCTTCCACACGATTTTAACGATGTAACAAGTAACAATACTCATAAACCTTCTCGTTAAAAGATTTCAACCAACCTAAAGGTAAAGAATTTCTTTTCGTTCGTCTTAATTGGAACGTGAAATGGTCTTTCTTGTTAATCCAGTGAAGAGCTAAAATATTAAATAATTCAAGAAAAAGTTAATCCATCTTCAGTAAACTTAGTGTTGAACTAGAATTAGTGACCACTACAAGTATCTGATATTTCAAGGAAAAACTGGATAAACATAATAAAAGAAAATAGAGCGTTGAACATATAACAACTTCGAGGATTATTGCTTGGAGCAGTAACATTAAAGACACCAATATTAACTATCACATGTCAATTTAATCTCAAATAGATTCAAAAGTCCTTATGATATTATCTTCTTCTTCCTTATTTTCTTCCTTCCTTCCTTTCCTTCCTTCCTTCCCTCCCTTCTCCCTCCTCCTCTTCCTTCTTCCTCTCCTTCTTCTTTCCTCATTCTTCCTTTCTTCTTTTCTTCCTTCCTCCTTCCTCTTCCTTCCTCCTTCCTTCCTCCTCCCTCTCTTTTTCTTCTCTTTTTCTTCTCTTTCTTCTTCTTTTTCTTCTTCTTCTTCTTCTTCTTCTTCTTATTTTTGTAAGTGTAAGGCAAACTAATATGTCTCATAAATAGTTAAAATAATATTAATGCTAAAACTTGTAGTAACTATAATTTTAAAAACACGTAAACAGATCTGTTCAAAGAAGAGTGGACACAACCAACGCAATAAATAGTCAACAAAAAAGCAAACACTTAACAGATTAGCTTTGTTTTATCAGCCTTTAAGTGAAAGTGGTGTTCTCTTCCTGTCCCACTCTATTCCTTAAGTTCTCATCCTCTTCCTTTTATTATTATTATTATTATTATTATTATTATTATTATTATTATTATTATTATTATTATTATTATTATTATTATTATTATTATTATTATTATTATTATTATTATTATTATTATTATTATTAGCCTTTCATCACTTTCTTTTTATATCATGATTTTGTATATGTCTTTAATGTATATATATAATATATATCATTATATAATATATATATATATTATTATATAGCAAAGAGAAGGGTGTATATTATATATATATATATATATATATATATATATATATATATATATATATATATAATATTATATATACATATATAAGGAAAGAGCAGCGAGAGTTATATAGCAGCATATATATATATATTACTATAGTTGGCTATAGCTACAGGAGGAAGAGAAGAGTATATATAGATGTATAGATATACTGTATATATATATATATATATATATATATATATATATATATATATATATATATATATATATATATATATATATATTTATATATATATATATATATATATATGTGTGTGTGTGTGTGTGTGTGTGTGTGTGTGTGTGTGTGTGTGTGTATAGATGTGTGTGTGTGTGTAGAGAATCTAAGACTGTAAAAAAAAATTATATTTCCTAATCGTGAATAAGACAGAAGTTAAGCACGCAAAAGGAGTCGGACGTAAAGATGGCAGAAGAGCGCAAGAGGAAAGGTGGTGTTCCCAGCCCAACTGCACATTGAACTTATAGATACTAGTTTCTTCTTTCCACATCTGACGCCCCATCTCCCTGACACTCTATGTCCTGCTTCTAGAGAAAGTTTTAGTCTTCCTCTCGTCTTCCTTCAATGAACCTTCTCTCATTATTAACTACTTCATCCTCCTCCTTATCTCTCTCTCTCTCTCTCTCTCTCTCTCTCTCTCTCTCTCTCTCTCTCTCTCTCTCTCTCTCTCTCTCTCTCTCTCTCTCTCTCTCTCTCTCTCTCTCTCTCTCTTCTCAAAAAATATTGTCTAACCACTTCTTGCGTAGATTGTCCAGACTATTTCATTTCTTCAATGAATCACTTAGGACAAATCCATCTTTCCAATCATATATATATTATATATATATAGTTATATATATATATATATATATATATATATATAGGCCTTATATATATATATTATTAGAGTTATATATATTGATATATATATATATATATATATATACACGGTATATATATATATATATATATATATATATATATATATATATATATATATATATATATGTTGCATATATTTTTTTTTATATTTTTTTTTTTTTTTTCTTATTTATTCAGGTATTCCTTTTAATTCTTATTTTTCACATAAACAGAGCTAGTTACAGTAGACACGTGATTATTATTATTGGGTTTATTATTACACATACTGCGAGTTGCTGAGCACATTATATTACATTATTATCATTTATTTGGGTGCCACATATTATAATCATTATTATTATTCATACTAATACACACACATTAATAATAATAATAATAATAAATAATAATAATAGATAATAATAATAATAATACAATAATAATGGTTTGTGTGTTTCGCGCTCGCGGATTCACCTGTTGTGATCTCACACTGTGATTTCCTCATTTAGAGCATCCGATACACCTGTTCCTTTGCTACGCACTCACGTATGTCCGAATTACTTAAGAGGTGACAGATAGAGAGGCAAATGCTTCGTGGACACACAAATTATATTGGGTCGTTTAATAATGTATTAAGATTGCAAACACGTCGTATTATAATTATATATATATATTATTAAGATATTATATTAATTATATATATATATATATATATATATATATATATATATATATATATATATATATATATATATATATATATATATATATATTATATATATTTTATTTTACCATATATGGCGTATGGCGGCGTATTATGGCGCAGGAGGCGGTAAAGAGGTGAAAGATATAAGTTGGTATATATACATGTATGTATGTTATAAATATATATATATATATATATATATATGTATTATGAAAAAATATATTAATTAGTAATTACCCCATTATTTTTGTTGAAAAAAAACGTTATAAAATTTGACAAGCTCCCTGCTGCAATAAAAAATATTCTTCCCTATTGTGACAGAATTTAGGGCTAGCCCCCGTGCCGCGTAACGTGCCGTCGTTTCATTAAGTGGAAAAATTTTTACTTTCTGCTAGTCTTCAAATATTTTGCTGTGTAATACTAACATCAAAGATGTGCGACATTTACAAGTTCTGCATTATTATTATTATTATTATTATTATTATTATTATTATTATTATTATTATTATTATTATTATTATTATTATTATTATTATTATTATTATTATTATTATTATTATTATTATTATTATTATTATTATTATTATTGAGTGAAAAAGTTGAAGAATGATAACTGTATAGATGAAATTACTGGTGAAATGGTCAAGAACGGAGGTGAGAGATGGTGATTGATTGATTTGAAGTTGTGTGTAATAAAGCGTTTACGGGCCATGGGGAAGAGAAGCTCCGGAAGTATTGAAGAGAGTAGTGAGTACCCTTATATAAGGGTAAGGGAGATAAGGGAAACTGTAGGAATTATGGGGGAATTAGTTTATTGAGTGTTGTAGGGAAGATATATGCTGGTATATTTTGGTCGAAAGAGTGCGTCGAGTGACTGAAGGACTGATTGGTGAAGAACAAGGTAAGGTTTAGAGTGGTAGAGGATGTGTGGATCGATGCACATTGAAACAAATGATTGAGAAAAATGAGAGAAGAAGAATAAATTGTATTTAGGTTTTATGGATTTGCAACAGGCGTATGATAGGATTAATAGGGAAGTTATATGGCAGGTTTTAATGATATATGGTGTTGGTGGTAAGCTTCTGAATGAATTCAAAAGTATGTATGACGATAGTGAAGCATGTGTAAGAATAAATGGTGTCGAAAGTGATTGGTTTAATATTAATAGCAACGCAGAGATGTGTTATGCCTTGGTTCAATTTGTGATATGGATTGGGTTATGAAATAATTAGAGATGGGGGGTGGCAGGAAATGGTGTTAGAGTGATGGACAATGGAGGTGAGTAGAGGGTGACCTACCTATTATATGCGGATGATTTGGTTTTGTGTGGTGAATCTGAAGAGAGTTTGAGAGGATTGGTAGAGAGATTTTTCAGGGTGTGTAAAAGGAGGGGGTTGAAAGTAAACGTAGATAAGAGTAAGGTTATGTTAGTGAGTGAGAACAGTCCTCGGTGTGAAGTTATGTTAGATGGTGAGCAGCTGGAACAAGTGTCTGAGTTTAAATATTTAGGATATATGTTGGATGAAAAGGGAACGGATGATGCAGAGTGTAGTAGGAAAGTCGTGAATGGCAGGAAGGTGGCTGGAATGCAATTAAAATCGTTGGTGGATGTAAAGGACTAAGTCTTGAGTGCGCTAGGTCTACATGAGGGTATGTTGTGTACCCATGTTAATGTATAGTAGTGAGACTATGGTCTGGAATAAGAGGTATAGATCTAAAGTTCAATGTGTTCAGATGGACAATCTTAGGTTCGTGTTAGGTTTGAAAAGAATTGATAATATGAGGAATGAACGTATTAGAGAGTTATGTGGTGTAAAGAAAGGTGTAAATGAGAGAATAAATGAAAGTATGTTAAGATGGTTTGGTCATGTGGAAAGGATGAATGATAGTCGGTTGGTTAAGCGGATGTATAGTGGTGAGTGTGTTGGGAATCGATCGGCTGGGAGACCGAAGAAAAAGTGGATCGAGTCAGTAAAGGAATGTCTGGAGGAGAGAAATGTGAGTTTGGCAGAGGCGAGAAGAAAGGTGCATAATAGGAGTGAATGGCGGGGGTTTGTGAGAGGGTATGGTGTAGCCCACCTGGGCCAAGGGATGAACCCTACACTGACGATATGCTATAGTGAGGGTCCGTCAAGGTCCCTTGAAGCTCTAGGGTGGATTTTCTGACTGCGATGAGTTCTCACTATAATAGGTTATAGAGGGTGCGGTAAGGCTGGGCTTTCTTTTTGACTTGTTATTATATTCTTCTACTACTTTTCTGTTACCAGTGCATTGCACGCACCTTCCCCCCAGTCTTGGGAAAAAAAGGTATATTATTATTATTATTATTATTATTATTATTATTATTATTATTATTATTATTATTATTATTATTATTATTATTATTATTATTATTATTATTATTATTAATATTATTATTATTATTATTATTATTATTATTATTATTATTATTATTATTAGTATCATCATTCACACAACGGAAAACAAAACAAGTAACCGACGTTCGAAACATTCGTGTCGATTTGTTGAATGATGTGGAGCACCATATTTTTGACACTACAGTCCTTTCACTATTTCGGTCCGGTCACACTTTGATTTCCTATATCCGATTAAATATTGTCCTGTTTCACCATCACAAATGTCGGGCAGTTCTTCCGCCGGGAAAACCACGGGCGAACGTAGCGAGCGCAGCGAGCGAAGGGAGCCCACCGGCATGGTGTTCTGCCCTGTTTCATCTTGGCGAACGTAGCGAGCGTAGCGAGCGGAGTGAGCCTTGCCGCCAATGCGCGAGCGTAGCGAGCGGAGTAAGCCTTGCCGCAAATGCGCGAGCGTAGCGAGCGGGGTGAGCCTTGCCGCCAATGCGCGAGCGCAGCGAGTGCTCAATGGACAAGCTTGCTCCGTTAGGAGCAAGAGATGCGTAGCATCGTTGCTTGTTATTATTATTATTATTATTATTATTATTATTATTATTATTATTATTATTATTATTATTATTATTATTATTATTATTATTATTATTATTATTATTATTATTATTATTATTATTATTATTTATTTACATATTTATTTACTTATTATTATTATTATTATTATTATTATTATTATTATTAGTAGTAGTAGTAGTAGTAGTAGTAGTAGTAGTAGTAGTAGTAGTAGTAGTAGTAGTAGTAGTATAAGTAGTAGTAGTAGTAGTAGTAGTAGAGTTATCCTAGCCATATAGCTTTGAAAGTGAAACAAATTTCAAGCAAATATGATCAGAATTTTACGTGTCTAACCTTGTGAATCAACCCAGAAAAACTAAAATATTATTGGCATACGCATTATTGATTTCGGTCGGGGAGAATTTTTTTATTATTTTTATTTTTTAAGAGTAAAGAATCTTTCAGAGTAGCTATTTTTTTCTGTTTCTACACATTTTCATTGCTTTTATTTGAAATTTAAAAAAAAAAATTGATGAAATCAAAATTTAAAGGGGAGGGGGCTGTAACCCTTCAGCACACCCTCACGACTTGAGTATGCCACTGAAAAAGATATAAATGTATACATGTACATATCATTGAATATATTAACAGAGAGGGCAAATTATTTTGAGAAAATGCAAATTTCTCAAAATCAGTAAAGAGTCTTTTTTGAGATTTAGTTACATGGATCTGAAATTAGCTAATAACCTATGCATGTGTGCATATACATAATAATGAATTTCAATAAGTATCCGTATAAGTAATAGGCTTGACATACTTTTCTTCGCATAATCTCAATTTGATATAGAAGGCTAGATATCTAAACAAACTTGGTGTATGTATAATTGTTTGTAAGTTTGCGCTTGAGGTTTTTTTCCACATATATATATATATATATATATATATATATATATATATATATATATATGTATATGCAGGCGCGAAGGGTGCGCGTTATATGCGTACATATAGGAAGTATAAGGAAAGATATATATATACATATTTATGTGTATATAGTTAAATATATATATAGTTTATTTAAGTATATATATATATATTATAATATTGACGGCATTTTGAAGTTTTGAGTATTAATATAGATGTGCTTATTGGTGGAGAAAACTCTCAACCTAATCGGATGTCGAAATCTCAGAAAGAAGCAAGCATCCAATTGGTTCATCTCAAAAAGAGGGGATGATGTAACAGAGGGGTAAAAGATGCTCTCCATCCCCTCAAAATCCCCCCTCCATGCTCTTCTCTCCCCTTGTCTGCAGCGTTCTCATAATTCACCGGAAACGAGGACTCAGCTCTCTTCTATTGGCTGCTTTAGATGTTATCTCGTGTGAGGGGAGCATCCCATTGGTTACCCCCCTCATCTCCTCTCTATTGATTATCTCTTCAGTTGCCATGGTTACGGACGTTCTCATGACGGTATTGAACCACCTATTATGTTCCCCATGTTCGTCAGAAAAAGTAAACAGGAGGATGCCTCTATATTAAATTGGCTTCTATTATTCATGTGTATAAGTAAGACGTACACCATGAAAGAAGTTAAACATCACACACACACACACAGCATCGACTATTATATTGTATCACAGCGGAATTGTAATTCTTCTATAATTTACAATTTGGATATTAAGTCAAATGTTGTTACAAAAATTCGCTAATCGCATCTTTTCACTGGGGGAGCTGTTTCAGAAAGTAAGTTTTCATAATGATCTTTTTTGTGACGAGAAAATGAGACATAGAAAAATATAGTTTCTCAATAAAGTGAATGATAAACTTCACCTATGTTATTATAATAACTAACTACTTATGTATGAGTAAATAGTAATATCTACATTTAATATATTTATTCACTTATATATATATATCTATTATATATTAATCTATATATTATAGTATACTAGCCTCATGTTTTTGCTATATTCATCTATATTCAATGTAATATAAAACCACACACTAACACTAATTATAAATATAAAATATGAAAATATACTTCGCTGAAAAGATGAGAGTATGAAGAATATAGAGAGGAGAGAAGAGAGAGAGATTAGAGAAGGAGATAGAGGTATAAGGAAAGAAAGTTAGAGAAGTACATAGGATACACAACGATAGGAGGCGAGAAGAGGATGTTAAAGAGAAGTAAGAGAGAAAAATAGGGTGTTAACGAACGCCATAGTAAGTATGTTATTACGGCAACTATCCATAAGTAGTAGCTGAGAGGTTACGTCTCGTCACTCTCGATCTCCCCATTCTAGCATAAGCAGCCCCTACACTCGCATCCGTTTTTGCGTATTTGTTTTCTTCCTTACATTTTGACACCTCCTATAACATACCATAAGTCTTTTCGTACGGCTTTGCTTTCTTCACTACCCAGATCATTTTCGTCTGTCTCCTTCGATATGTATGCTGCCTCACTCGCATCATCTCCAAAAAAATAGAATAAAAAAAAAACGGCTAAAATTTTATTTATGCACACATTTACAAATAAATATAAAACAACTTTACGGTTAAATCTCTCTCAGTTCCTTGATGCGTATATCTCATCATATCGATATTTTAACAAAGATCTTTCATCATACTTCGCATTCTATTAAAATTAATTAGTTTTACTAAAAATTTCATCTTTAATCACAGTATATCAATCCTTTTGATAATAATTGCAGAATGATACTTGTTCGAATGCGATATGCAATCGATGATAACAAAAAAAAAAATTGGTAATCATATACTGCTATTACACTTGTATTAAATGATTTAAAATTATACACAATAAAATTTAATTTTCATCTCTAAAGATTTCGTGAGGTAGTGCTATAGATGCAATTAAAAGAAGTGTAATAGACTACCTTGAAGGCTAGTAATTTAGAGTAATGAAAATTATGTATAGGTAAAAATGGTAAGTGGTTTGATTCTTATATAACATACTGTTAATATGAAGGATTAATATAGGCCGTTAATTAATGTTATATATTAATCCTTTGGAACTTTAAATGAAGTATATATTATGTATATTAGAAATGTATCGCAAGATGAAACCATTTCTTATAAATGTCCTAAAATAGATAGTAAACTAAAACTAGAAAATGTTACAAAAAATATAAATTATTATATTATTAATTATCATGTCATGTACAACAAAATATTATATTATAGACTACGGATATATAATATTGTGATGGCTTTTGAATAACAATTTATATATATATAGTAACTATATATATTAACTATATTAATACTGTATATATTATAATTAAATTAATATATACCATATAATATATTACCATATATAATAATTATATTACTATATATATAATTATCTAATATATATTATATTATTAATATATATATATAATATATATTATTATATATAAAATACATAATATTATATAATATTTATATTATATATATATATATATAAAATATATAAATTTAAAATATATAATACGCTATATAATACTATCATTGTATTATAATATTTCTTAATATTCTTTAAAAATTAAATATTTTAAGATAAAATAAATAAGGAGATTGAAATCAGATTAAATTACCCTACCCTACCGCCCCCCTTAGTCTAATTATATCCCACTTTCATAAACAAATTATTGATAACTATATACACAATATATCATCAACTAACTGTGTTTTGGATTAAGAAAAGAGCAGAAAGCCATTTATTCCCGTATGCTTGGTAGCCAGACTAAAATACTTAAATATAACGACCGACTAACTGTTGGCGAGTTCTTGAGTTACCGAGTGTAATGTACATATTTAAATTACTTAAATCAGATTAACCATTGAATTTTATTTGCAGTCGAATTAAAGGGTTTTTATACTTCGTTCATATTTTTCATCATATAACAAATTAATAATATATTCAGATTTAATAGCTTCTAAACTGATGGAAATTTGACCTCTCTTCTTCATTTCACTTGCTTAGTAGCATATTCAAGTATTATACTTGATTAGACATGGTAGCACCAGTTATCAAATTATAGACCAGTTTTTGATTGTAGGTCATAAAAGCACTTCTTTAATGACATCGTTAAATTCACAAGTTCTTGTCAAACTTTTAGTTTATTATCATCAATTCTTTTTTTTATCCCAGCCACAAGGTATATTCCATAAGAGTAGTTCGCAATGAATTTTGTGATATGGAATAGACTTGAGTCCAAAAACTTGCAGGCTACTTTATTACTTGCTGATATTTATGAAAAGCAAGATAAAAAACAGGATGCAATAAAATATTATCAGAGAGCATTACCAATGGTGAAGCTGTCGGCAAAGAAATGGAGGGGTAATGAAGTAATAAAGTGAAGTCAATAGAATAAGGCAACAAGTAACTAGAACACTTGCCATATTGCAAGTAATACAGAAGATTTTTACCAAGCCATCTTAGTTCTTAAGTCTATGATGCAAAGGACAATTTATTAAGGTAAAAGAGCCAAGAACTCAGAAGTATATAAATGGCGGGATACGAGCAGATTACAGTTATTGTGATCAGCAGTATTTTGCAGGAGTTCTTATGATACAACTTATTTTCTAACAATTCATTTGCCTATCGATCATACATCATAAAAAGAAATATTAATATTTTTGTTTTCGAATACTTTATCGTTATATGCATTTCCAACCTTTAATGCCAAGTATACTATTCGAGGTATTACATAGTTATTGAAGGTAATAGAAAGATTGAATTCGGTCTTGTTGCTTCGAAATCGAATTATTAAAATTAGAATAGTATCATGCTTTCCTTGGAATTGATTATGTTGCTTCCTATTTAGATATTCTTAAATCATAACTTCAACGATTTTTATCATATTTGTATGTAGATAAGTAGTAATAACTTTTGATATTTTTGATCAAAGGTCAGCAAAGTGGTGGGTCTCAGAAAAGTTTAATCTTTCATGTGAACATTGATTTATCTCGATTTCCGGGAATACTAATGTTTAGAGTCATTATAATGTTCAATAATTCAAAGGTAACGATGCTTACACAGTTAAACTATAATATTATTTATTAAATAAGTTACGCTCAATAGTTTTTTATTTTTTTTATTTTATTCTTCCAATGTTCTTTCTATGTCCATAATTCTTGCGCAAGTAAGCGTCGAATACCCTATACAATAGCATAAGACACGGATTAAACTCTTTTTTCTAAAACAAGGTCCGACGTTTTGGCAAGTCGGATTTTATCATCCATTTACCCTTCTAAGATATTATCATAACTAGTATAATAATTTCTTTTGAAAGTCATTTTCAGTTTCATTCTGCCTATGAGTAGAGAAAAGACTAATTCCTTCTGCCTCATTTTTTTTCTATTTAATTAAATTTATGATCGATTAGAATTATGAAGAATGAAGAAGGATCTGTGAAGACGTCCAGACAAGGCACTTTCTATTGTTTCTTTTAAGAATATGTCTTTACTTTATATCAATATCCTCATTACACAATTTATTATTTCGAAGTTTAATCAGGATCTTTCAAAAAATTTAATCCCTCATAAGCAAGACCTATACTCATCTTTCTTACAAGGTAAATGCATAAAAGGCTCCGAGCAGAAATAATTAATGGTCTATAAGAGTTGCTGTAATATTTCTATATAAATTTCTGCAATTTTTTCTGATGCTTGCAAGACTTTAGTTACTTCATTCCACCAAGATGTTAATTGCAAACCACCCTCCGCATCTGCCATTTTCGACAACTTTTATTCCATACATATCAATCTCTGATTCATCTGTTACACTTATAATCTACAACATATATCCTGAAATATTTGTATACTCGGTACTTGTTAACATGCTGCTAATCATCTACATAACTTACACTGGAGTCGTTTCGTCGTAAAACGGCAACAAAGTTTCTCTGATGGCACAACTTTTACTTCTAAATAACCCTTTTTATCACACTAACTATAAAAATTCTCTAACGCAGCACTTTTTCATATCACCCACATTAAAAATAAATAGAAGTCAATTTTTGCTATAATGAGAGAAATTAATATTGGTCCATTTCCACTAGAGTAATATTCTCTTCATTCTCTATATCTAGTATATTATTAACATTATTAACCTTATTAACTTTATTCCTATAAAAACAATCCATATAAATATATGAATAACAAAGTATAAATATATATTAATCATTTATGCTCTATCTATCTTTAATATAATAACACACACTTCTCTATCTGATAATCGTTTAGCAATATAATTACATACCAACGCATCTCTATGCTTCTAGAGCACAGGCTAAAATATTACATACACGACATTATTCCAATAAATCATAAAGCAAACACATGAACGATCAACAAATACATTTACATTGAACTTATATATAGCCATTAAAAAACGTATGCTACTACTATATATTACATCCTTATCATGCTATACGCTTTTGCAAATCATAATAATATTCAATACTTTTATATATACTTTCTCTCTATTACTTCATAAAACTTCATATTCTTATTTCAATAATATGATATTAGATCACTTCTCTGCTCATCTTATCTAATAGTAATTATAATCCTTATTTTCATTTATTATCATTTAAGATTCTTTCAGTCAATCGAGAGACGCAATCTATTCAAATCCCAAATACCAACTATAATTTATCTTCCTAAGACATAAACTATAATTACTAATAAGATTGAACCCAGCATACTTTATCTTTTCTTAATTCTTATATAAGCGGTACTATTACTGCTCACCTTCATAATTTATTATTTTAATTCCTATTGAAAATTATTCATTTTATTACTTGAATTAGTTAAATATTCAATTTATACAATCTAAAAATCACCATCTCGCCCTCCGTTCTTGATCATTTCACACAGTAAATTATCTATCTAATATTATAGTCAATTTTTTTATATTACTGAGCCCATAATATATTTACTGCATATTTAATTATATTTTACTTTCTATATTACCGAATTTGGAACTGTGATAAAAGTACTTTATTATCTGATTGCACCTTTATTATGCTCCAGATTCCAACTGATCTCATTCTACTATATCAACTTTTAATTAATACTTCATATAATTTATATCAGGATTTACGAATAGTGTTTCTTTCTACACTAAGTCCATCTCATATTTCTTATTTCCATCAAGTTATTTACTGAAAATATCCATTCATTATTTAATTATATTTAAGAAATATCCTTATTCTTGACACACTTTTCAGTTGAATTCGTATTTATTATTCGCTCTTAATACTTACGCTGGATTCGCCGTAGCGCTGCCACGTAATACAAACAGTTATCTCGGCTAATCTTACGATTGTAAGTGAAAATTCGACATCACATATCAAAATTGATTATTACTAATTATATATTTCTATACTAAATAATTTTTAGTATAATATATATAATTTATTAATATTAAAATTGGGTATTTATTATATATAACGTATAAATAGATAACTATTGACCATCTGTCTTCAATTTTTTTATTAATTAAGTTTATAATTATATTATATATAGTTATATTAGTATAATATATATATTTATTATTATATTAAGTATATATTCAGTTGGAGTTCCTGATATTTGAGGGAATAGATTTGTAGTCTAATTAATTAATATTTATATATAATTAATTATTTAATTATTATATAATTATACATTTATAATTATATATTAATATTTTACTTTAATCCTTCTCATTTACTTTATAACTTTGACATGAAAAATTACAATTAGATGAAAGCAATCGGAATTTATATTTAGATAAAAATATATAGAAAACACTAAAGCATATAGAGGTAACTAAATCATATCATTTTTAAGAACACTTAGGTATCTAGCAATACATGATATATATATTAATTAATTAATTATTAATAGTTAAATTATGTTTTTAGTTATACCATATTATTATAGTTTTAATCATAATTCATATCTAATTATGTATATTAATATTAATTAATTAAATTATAATTTATATTATATTATATATATATTAATATTATATTATTATATTAGATAATTATCATTATATTAATATATATATCTATAGTTACATTAATTATATAATTTCACTTATAATAATTATTATATATTATATATTATTTAATTTAATTATATATTTTTCCTAACAAAGTAAATTTCATGAACGATATATATATTTAAATATTATAATTCTTATATATATATATAATAATTATTATAATTTAATTATATTTTATTTATAATAATTATATATTATATGTTTAGTTATTATATTATTAATTATATTATATAGTTATATATAGGATTAATAATTATTTTATATAATTTATTATAATTAATTATCTTATAATAATAATATATTTATTATTATAATATTATTACATTACAATTAAATATTATAAATATATACAATCTCTGTTCAAAATCATTTCGGGACATATTCTTCTTATTTGAATCATATTCATAAATTCACATAGGAGTATGAATACGACTAGTTGAAATTAGCACGACTAGTATCAGATTAATAGTCTTGTTCATTTTATATGCAATCAAGAAAAAGCTCCTTTTTGGATAGGATGTAACATACTCTATAATTATAATAGGCTATTATGATATTTATAAGAGCTTTATATTTATTTAATATTTTTTATATGAATAATATTTTAGTTACATAAATGACATCATTGAACATGATATATTTCTATTATATTTTCTAGGGTATTATCTGTAAATTAACTAATTAGGATTTTATAAGTGTGAGCGCGCTGAGACACTACAATATTGGAAATGCAAACACTACACTGATATACTGATAATAACGTATATATACTAATATCTGCATTAATAGTGTAAGCATAAATTATTGAGTTACATGGTATATATATTTATATTATGATTGAAGTAGTTAATTTTATATATATATTGAGTATTATTATTAGTTATTATTTAATTTTAATTGTAATTATATTACTGCGTTTTTATCTATTTATATTATTAATTATTATATTATTATTACATATATTTATATTATTTTTTAAATTAATATATATATGCTTAGGTAATATATTGAACTAATTAAAGTATTTAGTGCTTATTTTATAAGTTATTGTGTTTCTTTTGTCATTCCAGACATGGATAGTTCACGCCTTGTACATAGTTCATTTTATCATTTTACTTCAGGCTTCACCATGACATTTAGCACTATAAGTATTTTTTTTATTATATAAATGATCTTTTTACAGACTTTTTGTAATTTTTTCCTTACTAATAATTTTTCTCTCTCAGGATTTATAAAATGAAACTTTACATTAAATAACATAATAATAAATAAAGATATTATTTAAACTTATATTATTATTAATTTTATTATAATTATTATATATATACTATATATATATATATATATATACTATATTATATATATGTTATAATATATTTTTATATATATATTACTAGGCATATATATGAGTATTATTATTAATTAAATTTATTATCTTTATATATAATAGTATATTATTATATATATTTATTTAGGATTATTATTATAATATTATTTATATATATTTAATAATATTTATTATTAAATTTATTTAGATAGAGTGATAGTATCTTATATATTTAAATTACTAATTATATTATATATTATATAGTTTATAGTTTTTTATTTAATAATTATTTAAATTTCTATTATAAATATCTAATTTAATTATCTATAGAAATATTATTTTATGACCGAAGTGAAGTTTCACTACACCGTCGATTTCAAATATTTATTAAAATAATCATTTTGAAAAATATATAATATAAAATAAATAATGTTTTATATATCTTATTATATATTAATGTAATCATTTACGTGAGATGTGTTTACTTTCATTTTCAAAATTATTTTATCGTTGTAGTTTAAATTATTTTTTAATTAGTTATGTATTTATGATAAAGTTTAATTAATAACTTAATATACAATACATAAATAAATGAAAGCTCTTTCAATATTATTTATATTTTATATCATTATCAGGGTGGTGTAATTATCAATGATGAGTCGTGCAATACAGCTGGCGCAAGCGTGCACCTATTATTATGATATTAAGTGTAACAAGCTCTACGACTTGTTGCGGCGGTTTCAGTATGTAAATGGATTAATAATAATAAATTATATATTATAATATAGATCATATATTAAATTTTTACTAAATATAAATTCCATCTAACTTGAATCAATTATATTGGTTCAATAATGTATATATATTTATATTATATAATATTATTATATTATATTAATTTGAATAATATTATTGGTTACACATAATTATATAGATATTAGAGGTATAAAATATCTTTTATAATATTAAACAATTTTTTTGCTCATAATTAAGTTAATTATTTCTCACTAATTAAATATTATTATTAATTTATTATTATATTATATATATTACAAGTTGGTACCCCTTTTATGTTATTTCGAACAATTAAATATAAGCTTTAAAATACTCTTTGTATTTAATTTTTAAAACTTAGATAATTCTTAAAAAAATTTTTCACATATATCAAATATTTCTAAAGTATTGAGTTTTCGATTAGATTCATGTTCATATATTGTATCTTAAAAGACTATTAATGCTAATTTAAAGTAAAGTGATATTACATCTTTTGAATATCTAGATCATAAAAATTGTATTGAATTAGTTTATTGAAAACATATTAAATTAAATAATTAAATATAAAAATCATGTTTTTAAATAATAAAGTGAATAATAAAATTGAAAAATATGTAATAATTTTTTATACTATATTTTATTTAACTAACTTATATGGAGCTATTTTTAAGTTTGAGTGCTTTGTTTTAAAACTAAGGTACTCCAAGGTGTTTGATACGTAGAGTTGATGAAGAATCAACGTACAGTGGATAAGGACTATTGTACTCTCTCATGAGTGTTCGGAGGAATTCTCTCGCGACAGATTACATTACAATATGTAATTTTGTATGTCGGGGTTCTATAGTTCCTATCCTCTACAGGGTTAAGTAAACGCCACTATGTTCTCTCGGCTCGAGCCCTATTAATTATTATTAATGATATTATATTATATATATTATAGTAATTAACATTATATAATTATTTAGGTTATTATATATATATTATTATCTAATATAAATAGCTATTTATTAACAGGAAATAATTATATTATAATAATAGTATAGTATTAATTAAACTATATATTTACTATATATATATATCTAATTACTTAAATTATTTAATTATGTAATACATTAATTTTAATAAAAATATTTATAGTTTATATATATACTTATTAGATTAGTAAAGTCGAAGAGGCGCACTGCTGTAGTTGGAAAGATTAATATTAATATCGTTCGATAGTGGCTTATCATTTTGAAAATAAAATTGGATCAGTTACACAGATATAGCGATTTTCAGTACGTCCGTGTAGAACGTCATAAAAGGAGAACAACAATCTTTCGATAGAAATGTTTGTAATTTCACAAAACACGATCATAACATTAAGCTTCGTATATTTTATATAGATACATAAGTAAATTTATGTTCCACTATAGGAAAAATCTTTAAATCTGTATGTAATATCTCTCATATAGTCATTTATAAATAGAATTTATTGTATCGATGCCAGAATTTAAAATATATATCTTTTTAGTTTGTTATGCAGAGATTCCATTTTTAAGGATTTTTCAATTTGTCAAAAATTTATGCATACTGGAATGATTTCAATTTTTCAGTTTTCGAATTTGACATTTTTGATATTATAAAAGGACACACTTTAAGTACTTTAAGTTTATTTTAATTTTATTTAATATTATAATAATAGCCTAATATATTAGATATATATTTATTATAATATAATATATAATATATATATTACTTATATTATAAATATTATGATTATAAATTAATTATGATAATATATAAAATAATAAATAAGTAATTAGAATTATCTTGACATCAAAATAATAACAATTAAACATTATATTAATAAATAATAAATAATTTATTTTAAATAATTTAAGTTTATATTTTAATATAAAAAATAATATTCACGACTAATATAAAGTATAAGATTTTTATTTCGTTTTTAAGTGAAGATATGGGGGGAACATATTAGAATTTTATTATTCTATGTTGCCACCAATTTATATTAAAACACCATATATTTTATTAGAAGGGGGGTAATATATATTGTATAAAACACAAACCAAATTAAAATGACTGCGCTAACGTTTCGTCCAACAATACTTTAGTTAAAGAAAAAACGAAAAGTCTCTTAGAAATGGAATAGATTTTCAAATCTTTGTAAACTAAATGAGTTATTAGCGAATTATTAGCGACTATTAGACACAATGTGAACGAAAGGTACAATAAACAACAACTAAAATGTTATTTATGTCTTATTAGATATCTAATGTTATAAATGATAATAGACATACATAAAAGCAATAATATCAATTTATAATATAATAATTCCTATACTCACTCTAATATTTACATCTCTATCTCAACAAAAATAATCGCTCTATTTCTAATATTTATTATTCAAAATTATATTGCTCTGTTGACGGAAAATTCTATTATCAAATCAACGACCGTTTTACTCCATCACGATACTTTTGCAGTTTATATCTGTGACTATCTATTTATCACGTAAATTCTATCAGTTTCTAAAATAAAGGAAAAAACGTAGTATGTAGACGAAAATTGCAGCAGGAGCGAGAAGAGGGGATATAGCCAGCACTAGCTCTTTCCTGGGTCGGTTGCAATAGCAAATTTTTATGAAGGAACTTGAACAACACTATCTTTTCGACTTAAATCAACATAGCAGCTAGACATAAAAAGAATGAAAGCATAGAAGCAATGATACTGCGTATCCAATTTCTATTAGCTTAACAAAAGGATAAATAATTATCTAATTGTAGAAAATATCTTGTCACTACTCTACTTTTCATCTTAAATAAAGGGAACTTCAAAGATTAGGATAGAATAATTTTTGAGTGCAAAATATTATACCCTAACTACTACACTAGTGGCATATATTTGATCAAAGGGATTTTTTTATGTTATTTTGAAAACTAACCATCAATATTTATGAATTCTATAATATTAATAGAAATGCTTTACTCATCTGTACACTGCCAACCATCCTTCTGCACAATACTTATATGTATCCACTAAACAAAGATTCTTTTGTTGTTGTACATTTACTAATTCTTTCTGCGGACTGTCGTATACAAACATCCTCCATTTAGTTTAGCAAAAATATCTATCGCAAAATCAATTTTATCTCTTTATCTTTCTTGTCTTGAAGGTATTTGAAGATTATCTCTTCCTACGTTTCCAAGAACCGACACACGTCACATATACCAGATCCAACCAACTAACACTTATTAAGTTTTTATGTAGTATTTTAATAATATAATCACACTTTCTAATTAATAATAGTTATAAGTTGGTTTTAATTATGTAATTAGATTGTATGTTTTAATTTTAATTCGCAAATTTTATTACCTCTTTAGTCAAGGCGAATTTGATATTGGTTATAATATAATCTATATAATTGATTATTATTAAATAACCATAAGTATATATAAGAAATTCTGTATAGGAATATATGAATATATATTATATATGTATAAAAGCAGAGCATAGATAATTTATATAAATATACGTATATATTTAGGTAGATTAAGGGTAGGCATTGACACTGAGAGACGAGGATAAAGTGATTGGAGGATCAGAATTATGAATAACTAAGGAGATTAGGCTAAAAAGAAATGTAGAGAGCTATTTTATAGGAATGAGACATAGGTTATTTCATACAGAAGAGATAGAGAACTGATGGACGTACTAGATCGTAAGAACTAGAGAGAGCAACGATGAGAAGTAACATATACTAACGTAGACTAATGAATATACATGACTATCACTACTGACAGATTACGTAACAGAACTGAGAGACGACTAGAGAGAGTACTTAATACTGTATCTTGGATTATCTATATTACTAACGTAAAAAGAGCAACATCAATAACTAATTAATACTACTTTCTAATTGGTAACTATATGCGAAGGTTCAAATTTAACTTATATTTGTATAATATAGTAAAAAAAGTGGTATAGTCGCACAATAAAGATCATATGAGATTCCTCACCTGTCAATCATGCTCATGAAGTCATACAAAACATCATCAATATCAATCGACATCGATTCTCATGTAATAGTAATTTTTAATATAGTATTAATTTTAGATTATTTTATTTATTATTGATTATTATATATATTATAAGTAATATATATTTTAATATTTATCTTGAGGCAGAGAAATGTTATTATAGTTATTTTATGTATGTACTATATTTATTAGTGTATGTAATATTATTATGTTTTTAATATAATTTTAATATCATAGCTGTGGTTCCGCAGTGATCGAGTACGAGGGAGTAATATTTTCTCCTCCGATTTGTCTTTCCAGATTATTTTTAGGCTTACTAATTTCTAAATGACGAATTTAAAATAATTTCCGATAGTGTTAAAATATTAGCAACCTGGTGTCTGGGAATTTTGTTAAATATATTTTCAAATTTCTCGAAGCTTTGAAATTAGGTATTAAATAATTAATTAATATAATTAATTTTTATGTTATATAATTTATTATTATTTATCTAATATTATATTTAAAAATTGTTAATTATGTATTATATTTCATTATTATTGGATAGTTGTATATCATTAATTTAATTTCGCTAGTTTTGCTAGTATAAACATATATTTCAGTTTCGGAAACGAGAAGTCAGAATAACATTTACGAATGTATAAATAAAAAAGAAACTTCAATGCATTGTAGAGCAAAGCCAGAACAGTGTAAAAAATATCATATATTAAGGTGAACGTGTGAATAATGTCTTCCTTTTCTCAATATAATTTTTCGAGTTCTTTTTAACATAACAAAATTAACGACTCAAATACCGATTCATCTTGCTGAAGTCATTCAAGGGGGACTGATCTCTGAGCGCTATTAGTGATTTCTGAATCTCACAAAAGATTATGTGAAAGATAATACTTCTCTCTTCACTCTTCTCTTTCTCATCATCTACGGTATTCATTCACAGAATTCTCCTCTGTGTCTATCTCGTCTTTATTTTTCTTCTGCGCTCTATCTCTCTCGTGTCCCTCTCTTTATCTCTTCCCTTTGCCTGTCCTCTCTATTCTTGCGCTCTCGTAAAATCATCTCTCTCTTCTCTCCGTGTTTCTGTCTCACTCCTCTCGTCGACTTCTTTCCTTCTCCTCGTTCTCCGGTCTTCTCTCTGTGTAGTGATTCAACTCAACCTCTCTGCCTCTCTATCTCGTACTTCTCTCACTCCATCTTCCGTTCGTTCTTCGGGCTAAAATCTCATTTCCGGGCTTCTCTTATTATAGTAAGAACAACTAATTATTGATTAGATGATTATCAATAAAATTTTATATATATATAGTAAGTAATGCCTTAAATAGATTTTTATAAATAAAGTAGTACTAATAAAAATATATTATAATTATAACATAATTAAAATAATTAATATATTATCTTATTATTTTTGTTATCAGAACAACGCCTCCTAAGAATGTAATAGAAGTTTGTACATAATATAAATCATTTGGGAATAAAATAGTGGGGATAATAGTATTTATGTTGTATAAAAGGTACAAAAATATTCTCACAATTCCTCCTTACTTATTGCTTGAAGAAATTACTCATAAATGAAATAAATTCAATAAATTTATTTACTACTTTTTCGCTTTTTTCTTATAAAATTATTTAAATATACTGCATGGAATGTCCTACATTGCTATATATGATATAACAAAGAAATGAGAAAAGAGGCAAGTGTAGTAAGTCACGAAACGTTCGGACGTATTCTTCACACTCACCTTGAAGGATTTTTATATCTAGTGCTATCTAACATTTGCGGTGGTAATCAGAGATATTGGCAGAATTTGAGATTAATAAACCAATGAAATATTGCGATATCACTATTTCATCTATCAAATCTGAATCTTTACTACACTATTCCAAATTGGGTGATATACTTTTTGCTTTGGATCTATAAAAATAAAAAAGGGGGGCTTTTTCAAACTTTCAATTTGTTCTGAATATATTTTCGAAAAGTTCTTAGACCACCAAATTCGAAAACCTGTAAAAGCACATCTTTAAATAATAAAGTAAAAGCCCATAATTAATTGTAAGAAAATTAGGTTTAATTCCAATATTACTTAAATTATATTACATGTAATTTCTTATTATTAATTCTAAAATAATATATATTATTATATATATATTTATTAAAATATATATATATATTAATTATATAATTCTAATTAATAGATATATTATTAATTAATAGTATTTATATATAATAATAATTATATAATATTATATAATTATATATAACTATATATAATATATATATATATAATATATATATTAATTAAAAAAAATTTACTGAAGGCTAAGCGAAATTAATATTAAAATATAGTATTTCTTTTTATTTTTATTTTATTTTTTTTTTTTTTACAGTTGTCACAACCTTAGCTACAGGGCAGTAGCCCTATCAGATGGGAGTTTATTTAACACGCCTCAGAAACGAAATACATACAAAATGACTGCAGATGAAGCGGCAGACGCAGGCTTGAAGAGGGGTGAGATTTAAATTTCAGCACAGAAACAGAAGATCAGAAGAGACATTCCACAGAATTAGTTTAGGCAGGAGAAGAGTAGGAGAAGCACACAAGTCTATGAACATAGCATCCTTGATGTCTCAACAATATCACAAAACTCAATCTGTGGAAAGTGAACAGAATAACACACAGCACCCCTTGTGCTAAGAAAATTGCGACTTAAAGTGATGGTTACCTAGGCTGAAGTAAACGATCGAGCATCTGCCACTACGGTACCTAAGTACTTAAGAAAAGAGATAAAGCACTCAAACATGCGGCCGTTCAGAAGATACCAATAGAGATTCAATAGTGAACTGAAAGTACCTGGAGAGACAATATAATTTAGAATTTTGGACGCCATACATATTAACCATGTCTACGTTATACATTTTGATGTTCATCGGTTTATTTTTATTGATAGAAATTTATTTGGCGTAAGTATTTAATGACAAGGTAAACCACCAATCGTTACAGTTTTATTTACTTTTATATTTTATGTCAATTTTATAATTTTTTCTTATCTTCTTAAGTCAGATACAAAATATTTTCATTTGTAAAGTTATTTTTATTTAGATAACTGGAAAGATGATTTAGGAAATTTGGAGTTGTGTTTGAGACAGGAGAAGATTTGTACTTGAGTTTTCTTAAAGATTTAATTCTACAAGGTCTGAGTTTCGTATTCTTGATCATTTAGCTGAGCTGCACACGACTCGACCGGAACTTCTAGTACAACTGATACGAGGAATAATTAGTAATACAGATGAATA
Source organism: Trachelipus rathkii (assembly GCA_015478945.1). Classification (NCBI taxonomy): domain Eukaryota; kingdom Metazoa; phylum Arthropoda; class Malacostraca; order Isopoda; family Trachelipodidae; genus Trachelipus; species Trachelipus rathkii. The sequence goes on from JABUQX010006824.1 coordinate 54,441, forward strand.
TGATTAAAAGACTCAGGCATTTACTATATAAGATTTAAAATAGAAGATCACCCGACAATATAACAATATCAGAGGAAATGTTACAGAGAGGTGGATAGATATCGATGTAAATATTGACAGTAGATTCGTCAAGTTCGTGAGTAGATATATTATGTGAAAGGTAAGATATATCCAGAGTGAGCTTACGAGAATCCCAACAGACAACGAAGATTTTGCGCTGTGACATCTGGCAAGTTGTCCCTCTACACACAAATCAGCCGATAATTGAGCGACTTTGACAAAACAGAATATAGACATCAGTACAGTATCATAAGACACGTAGGAATACCCACAAAGATGAGGGGAGCTGGAGAGCAGTGACGTGCGTGTCCAAAACCGTGTCAAATCTTGAGGCTAGTGTCAAAAGTCGACACACAGCAAGTCTCCTCGTAG